>CAUYLG010060402.1:0-80035 GCA_963573385.1 Cacajao melanocephalus
TGCATTGGGTTAGTACATGTTCTTTTAGCTCACAGAAGTTTCTTATTATCCACCTTCTGAAGCCTGATTCTGTCAGTTCATCGCACTCATTCTCCATCAGGCCTTGTTCTCTTGCTGATGAGGAGCTGCGATCCCCTGTAGACTATTTTTAAATGAAGATATTTGAAATACAGAAGATGAGGAAAGAAGCCTTTTCTGAGACTCCCTTATCTGACTAAAGGCAGAGCTTTTTGAAAATGAAGTTGCCATAAATCCCCTCTCCAAGAGAGCTGACAGCCAAGGAGACTGGTCATTAGTACAAGGGAGAGAAATTGCATAAATACACATTATCGTCAATTGTCATACCCTCCATTTGTCTCCACTGAAACTCATTTATTCTTTCATAGAGCCCCTTTCTCTCCACTCCCTTTCCCCTATGAAGTTGGTATATAAACATTTATTCCTCACTGTTTGGCTACTAGTGCTCCCACATGCATGTGGATTTAAAAGGAAGTTATTCTCCCAACAAGGTGAATGAGTTACTTGTGAGAGAAATGTAGGATTTCAATAAATGAAACTGAGAGGACTGGGTGTGGTGGCTCATGCCTGTAATCCCAGCTCTTTGGGAGGCTGAAGTGGGTGGATTGTTTGACCTCAGGAGTTATCGAGACCAGCCTAAGTAACATGAAGAAACCCATCTCTACAAAAGATACAAAAATTAGCCAGGTGTGGTGGCATGCGCCTGTGGTCCCAGCTACATGGGAAGCTGAGGCATGAGAATCACTTGAACCCGGGAAGTGGAGAATGCAGTGAGATTGCACCACTGCATTCCAGCCTGGGCAATAGAGTGAGACCCTGAGAAAGGAAAGAAAGAAAGAAGGAAGGAAGGAAGGAAAGAAGGAAGGGAGAGAGGGAGGGAGGGAGGGAGGGAAGGAAAAAGGGAGGGAGGGAAGGAAGAAAGGAGAGAGGGAAGGAAGGAAGAAAAGAGGGAGGGAGGGAAGGAAGGAGGGAGGGAGGGGAGGAAGGAGGGAGGGAGGGGAGAGGGAGGGAGAGAGAAAGAAAAGGAAGAAAGAAAGAAAGAAAAACGGAAAGAAAGAAAAAGAGAAAGAAAGAAAGAAAAAGAGAAAGAAAGAAAGAAAGAGAAAGAAAGAAAGAAAGAAAGAAAGAAAGAAAGAAAGAAAGAGAAAGAAAAAGAAAGAAAGACGGAGGGAGGGAGAGAGATGTTTGGGGTGGAAGCCATGTGAGGAAAGGAATAGAGGAAGGAAAACACAGGCCAGGTTTGGGGAAAGTTCTGTTCTGACTGGAGCAGAGGGTGAATGGAATTCAGTATAGGAAGCTAAGGCTGGATAACCAAGTTAGAGCCAACTGGTAGGAGAGACTTAGAACTTGAGCTCTGTGAGGATTCTTAACCCACCTTCCTCATTAGAGCAATAGAAGAGAAAGAACACCAGTGTCTTAGAGTGTTAATGGCTGTTCAATACCACAAAGCCAGTAGGCGGCAGAGATGCAGTCTAAAGTTCTGACTCTGGACTCCCTTCCCAGTTTCTTCTTCGCTGCAGCGTGTGTCTCCTTTGAGATGAACATGGGAGGCAGGTGGAGCTGGTGAGGGGACAGAGCTCTCCTGTGTGTTGCCCAGCCTCATTGCCTGCTTTCCTTCTCCAGGCACAGTGTAATATCAGTGTTGGCCCCAAACAACAAGGGGTGGCCAACATGACACATACCCCTCTGTCCCTACCCTGTGCTGCCAAGCACCTTGTATGTAAGCTATTCCCAAGAGCAGACCAGGAAAGAAGTGGGGCAAGGGGCCCCATTCTTCTCAGCCCAACCAGCACTGACCATTTCCTCTCCTGGCATGACTTTAGGATTTCCCATTCTCCTCCCTGCTGCATTTCCTGCTCAAAGTAAATTTTTTCCTAGGTCAACTCAGCTGCTCTGTAATTCAGGCACAGCTAGAGATGCAGAGAAAAATGAAAACCGGTTGGGATTACTTTGGCCTATTGTTCCACACTACAGAGACATTAGATAATGGCCTGAGCCTGTACCTCTCCCAATCTGCCCCTATCCCACGACCCTGGAAGGCATTGTTTTGAGTGTTTTGTTTGCATGTACAGAGGTTCTCTTAATCAAGTTCAAATTTAAACCTTCTTGATAAAAAGACAGGTGCAAGCAGCTCTGTGGCTCTCAGAAAATGACCCCTCTGTGCAAAAACCCACACCATGCACCCATTCATTTGCACTGTCCACCACTCGTCCCCCACCTCCTCTTCCTCCCTGGTTGTCTTCCCCACTATTAATCCTTTGCTCCAATCCAACTGGTCTCTGGATTATCCCCTGAACTTGCCTTGTGCTTTTCCACCTCAAAGGTTTCGTCCCCACCACCTGTCCCCATGGAATGTCCTCCCCACTTTTTTCCACCCAGCAAAATCAGATTCATTTTACCCTCATTCAAAGCCAACTTCAAGTCGGCACTGGGCCAGCACTTTCACGGGCGTTATCTCATCCTGCAAGGCCTAGCGTACATTTCTTCTTATCTGTGAAGCTTTCTGGGGGCTACCCCAACTGGAAGTGACTACTTCCTCCTTTCTCTCACACATATTGTCTGTATTGCTCATTTAGCTCTTAATACATCCTAGTACTTTATAATTAATCATTCACTTGCTCATTCATTCATTTAACACATGTTTACTGAGTGATTATTATTTTGCAGACACTGTGGTAGATGCTAGAGAGACGAAGATGAAGACACCCTGGTTGTTCCCTAGAAATTCAGTATAGTGGTCAAAATTGGCACATCAGAAGACACTTGTCATAAAATGACGAGTACAGTCACAGTTCAGAAGAGCAGCAGTGGGGCTCTGTGATGAATGAATACAAAATGGTTCTGTGAAGGTGGAGAGAAAGCACATTTTTGGGAGCGACAGGAAGAGCAGGAGCCCAGAGCTGAGGAGCAGTTGTGCATGTGGAAGGGGGCTACAAGCAACCCTTGCTGTTGGACCACAGAATGTTGCCAAAGTATAGAAAGTGCAAGATATCACTGAAGGACCTGGAGGACCTGGAGTTCCAGGCTTAGAGCTTGGCTTCATTCTGAGAGTCATGTGGTACCATTGAGGGTTTTAAGCAAGGGATTGACTCAGGATTTGTGGTTCAAGATCATTCCGGCTACACTGTGAAGGGTGGATAAAACCAGGGTGGAGAGGTTTGAGGCAGGAAATTGTCAGGAGGCTGTGGCAATAACCCAGGGCAAGAGACATAAAGGTAGTAATCTCTGCCCGAGGAATGAAGAGACTCAATTTGAAAAATATACAGAATGTAAAATCATACCCTCATCATAGCTCTGGAGGCCCTCACAACTGAAAAGTGTGCATAAGTCCAATGCAATGTACGGACTATCATGGATTTTAAAAGTGCCACCAGAGCACAGGAGAGATGGCAGCTGACACTAAGAAATGTGGACCATGACATGGACTTGTCATTCCTATAACCTGACTATGCATGTGTGTCAGATCTCTTCTGCTAGACGGCAGGCTCACTAAAGGCAGTGGCCATGGAAAAGCTAAAGGACATCAGCTCTTGTCACAAGCAAGGCCTCTGCTCTCCACATTGCGGGTGGGGGTGTCCCAGGGACACCTGTTTGCAGCAGGCAGATCAGGAGTTTCTGCAGCAAGGGCAGGGCAGGGAAAAGCATCAAGACATGCTCCCAACAGGCCATGAGGGTGATGCCCAGAGCACAGAATTGGAGCCAGGCTAGGCTAAGTTCACCTCTCTGCTCCATTGTCAGCCAGCTATGTGACCTTGGGTAAATAAACTCTCATAGTCTCAGCTCCTCTGTTTACAAAATGAGGACCCCCTCACTGAGTCCTCATAATTTCAATATTATGTGAAAAATAAATGGAAATCCCTAGGCATGTGCCCAGTACCTCTGGAGTACTCATTGTTATAGATGTAGGTGTCGCTGATGTTGGCATCTCTTTTCTTCCCTGTTCCCCTCACTAATCTGGGAGATCCCTGAATGCAGCAGGGACTACATCTCAACCATATTTTACCCTCATTTTCTGCCACAGTGCTTGCCACACAGTAGCTGCTCAATGTTTGCTGAATGAATTTATATGAGCACTTAAAATGTTACTTTGGAGCCCAGTAAAATTCCTTAATTTCAGATTCACTGCCTACCCCTAAGATAGCACAAAAAGGAAACAAATTTGACAAAGACATGATTCCTGCCCTCAAGGGGCAGAGATAATTTCAATCAAATAAAAACTTTAGGTTCTCCAAGGCACTGTCCTGTATGTTCTTCTCTGCTTGCCTCCTCTCTTCTCTTCCCTTTTCACACTGTGGTTATCTCATTCATTCACAAGACTTAAATCTACAGTTGATGGCTTTCCAATGTATGTCTCCCACACCGACCTCTCTGAACTCTAGATCAATATATCCAGCTGCCTACTTGACATTACCTACTTGCCATCTAATGTCTTAAATTGCACCTCAGCCATTTCCACCTAGACCTGCTACCCCTCCAGGATGGCGTTTCTCACTGGGTGGCACATTCATCCACCAGATGAATTGTTCAAGCCATTCATCTGGGAGTAATCTTTAACACCTACCTCTCCCTCATGTCTGCATCTAATAAAATTCCAGGCTCCCAAAGTAGATCTAGGTTCCTTCCTCTTCTTCCCACTCCCACTGCCACCCACCATCTCTCATGTGGAGATCCTATGCTCTCCTCTTGGCAGCCTCATTTTTAACTCTTGCTTCTCTTTTTAGATAGCAGCCAAAGAAGTATTTAAAACGATGATTCAGACCATATCAGTCATTTAAAAGCCTTTAATGATTCATATTACACTTGGGAAAAAATTCAAAGTGCTCACCACAACCTGCTGGCCCCATGTGATTGGATTCCCACCACTCTCTTGCCTCCTCTCACTCCACTCTGTTTCTTTACTGCTTCAGTCACACTAGCCTCCTTGCGGTTCTTCAGACACCCCATCCTCCCCGGGCCTTGTGGGTTTTGCCTCTCCTGTTTTTCAGAGAAGGCTCTTGGCCCATCTCTTCCTTAGGTAACTGACAGCTCACTGATCCATTAAGCCTCGGTTGAAATGTTCATTCTTCCGGAAGGGCTTTCTCAGTCTCCCTTTCTAAACCAGATCCTTCTTTAAAGTACACATTCTTTTATCCCTTGTTCCTTTGTAGTATTTATCACCATTTGTATGTGTATACTGATTTGTGCAACTATTTTGTTTAGTATCTCTGCCCTCATTCTTACCCCAACGTGCGCACACATGTACACCCCAACTCTGTTGTTTACCACTGCATCTCCAGAGCCTCGGACAGAGCTTGGTCCATAGAACGCAGCAGGTCTTTGTTGAATTAATATGTTCAAGGCTGTGAGGAAGAGACAAACAGGGGCTAGGAGAGTTCAAAGGAGGAGCAAACTACTTCTGAATGATGGTTCAGGCAAGGCTTCCAGGAAGATAAAGCATTTGGTGGAAGATTTGAAAAGTGGGTGGAATGAAAAAGGCAGAGGGGAGTGGTGCTGAAGGAGTGGGTGGAGGGAGGGGCTTTCCAGGTGGCTGGCCAACCTGGCTAGAGAAAGCCAGGTGGTGTCTGAGAAATGATGAGTAACCGGGGTGCCTGGAATACAGGGCTCGGGGAGGGAGGAGGGCTAGAAAGGGCCTTACAAAAGCTGGCTTTTGGACCTATTCTTGAATCTCCAGGAGTTGATGATAGCAGCACAAAACAGACAAATCCCTAGGCAGATACTGGTGGGTCTTCAGTGAACCCGATCTTCAAACCAAACACAGTTTAAGCCTGAAAGCCAAGCTATAAGTCTCAGATAAAGCCACAGACCGGAGAAGAACCTCTCTTCCTATTTGGCACATGTTCCTCTGATTGATTCCTACCCATCACCTATTTTACAAGTATCTACTCTTCCCTAATTGGTTTTTTACACTGTTGTGCCCATCTTTGAGTGGTGTCCTTGTTTTAGTCTTTTTTGCACACTAACAAACCAATCAGCACACACTCCCACATGCTGAGCCCATAAAAGCCTGGACTCAGCCACATTTCAGGGGGACTACTCACCTTTGGGTGAAGGAGACTAACCACCTCGAGTCCCCTTTCTGCTGAGAGCTGTTCTGTCACTCAATAAAACTCTTCTCTACCCTTCTCACTCTCTGGTTGTCTGCATAACCTCATTATTCTTTAATGTGGGACAAGAACTCAGGAACTGCTGAATGGCAGGTGCTAAAGGAGATGCCATAATGCTGTAGGCATCCACCCTCCGCCAGCACCAGGGAGCCACCCCCCAGCAACAGGAAGCATCAGGGGGGCTGGAGCCGTGGGGTACCTCCTGTGGTGAGCCTAGATTTGAGTGACGCCCAGGCAGGGACAGTGTGGGCTGCAGAGGTCTCTGGTAAAGCAGCACCAAAAAAAAAAAAATCCTGCATCAGTGACAGGCGGCCTATAGGCTTTCCTGAACAAGGTGACTTTTCTCTTCCTGGAGTGCAGGTACCTGAGATATTTCACAAACATGTGTTTCCTTTAATAAGCTCCCACCCATGAGTTAGGGGATAATATACCCAATACTTCTCAACCTCTTCTGCCTCCTGTCCCACCCCTGCCTCAGGCACCTGGCTAGAAGGCTTGAGACATTCCTATTAGATTGGAAATGGAATGCTGCTGCTTCTGTCATATCAATGGTTCAATCTAGCTCCACGTTAGGAAACTTAGGACTTTGGACAATTTATAGGGAAAAAGAAGTGAGGACAGAATTCAAATAATTCCTCCATAGGCATTTGACTCATGTTTGAATCATGTCCAGGTGTGGACCCTCTTGACTCATTGAGGCCACTAAAAAAATTCTTTCATCTACACTTATGATTTTCTGAGCCTGTGACCCGCTGTTGAAAACACATGCATGGCTCCTCTATTCAACAGATTACAGTTTTAGCTGGGCATGGTGGCTCACACCTGTAATCCCAGCACTTTGGGAGGCCAAAGCAGGCAGATCACTTGAGGTCAGGAGTTTGAGATCAGCCTGGCCAACATAGTGAAACCCCATCTCTACTAAAAATACAAAAATTAGCTGGGCATAGTGGCACACACCTGTAATCCCAGCTACTTGGGAAACTGAGACAGGAGAATTGCTTGAACCTGGGAGATGGAAGTTGCAGTGAACTGAGATCACACTTTCGCACTCCAGCCTAGGCAACAGAGTGCGACTCCATCTTGAAAAACAAATAAATAAATAGATTACAGTTTTAAATGGAATGCTTAGCATCCACTCTGTGAGGTGCTTTCCATGAGTTACTTCATTCGTCCTCATACCCACCTTGTACTCACTCATCAGGGAAGCAATCAGATTCATCTTCTAGATAAGAAAACTGAAGCTCAAAGGGATTAAGTAACTTGCCCAAGCGGTGAAGACTGCATTTGCATTGAGGTCTGTCTGGCCCAAAGCCTATGCTCTCAGCAAGTCTGCTGTGTGGCTTTTTAAAAGACAAGGCAGAGTGACTGGGTTTGGGGAACCATTAAGATTACTTAAAAAAAAAAACAAAACACTTTAAAATAATTACAGATTCGTAGAAAGTTGCAAAAAAAAGAAAAAAGAATGTAGCCTTCATTCAGTATCACCAATGGTAATACATTGTATAACTACAGTACAACATCAAAACTAGGAAATTGACATTGGTACAATCCAGAGTTTATTCAGATTTCGCCAGTTTTACTATGAGAGTATTAGAGTTACTTTTAAAGTCAAACAAAGTTGGGAAGAGGCAGGATGGGAATTCACCTTTTGCAAGGTCCTTTGGAGTCTCGACTCCTCTAAATACTTTTACTCAAAGTACTGGGTTACTTGAAACAGAAGTTCTGAAGAAGGAATGAATTAACAGACACAGAAATGTCCATTTTTGCTGTTATAGGCCATAGGAAATGCTATATTCCCAAGGGAACTCATAGAATGTCTGCTTTTTAACTAGATAGTGACCTGGTGAGACCGCCTGAGTCTGCCTATTTAGAGGCCTCTCAAACCCCTTGGGGCTACCTGAGGCCTGGCTCAACCAAAATGCCTCTCTGCCCCCATTGTCTGTCTCCTGGCAGCTGGAGATAAGCGATAAGCCTGAGAGATGAAGCAGGATTGGAGTCTGAATCACTGCTTACCCATCAGGAGGTTTGAGGCTGTGAACCTGTCTGAATCACTGGCAGCCAACCAGGACAGTTTTATCTGGAAAAACTCCCCCCAGGACAGCCCCGGCCTGACTGAGGGAACAATGGCGGGAAACGGAGGCTCAAGCTTGGGTGTTAGGGCCCTGCCACCCACACTGCTTTGCACTGTTATTCCTGGCCAAAGCAGAGATTTGCTGTCGTTAGAGAGACACTGTGGGAAGAGGTGCAAATGAGGCTTGGAAATTAAAAGGAAGTGGTTTGATGACAAGGAAAGAGATAGGAGATTGTTTTCCCAGCTTTAGAGATTTAGTTATGAAAGATTCTGAGAACGGCCTCCCTGAATGTATAATGGTTGCCATCCCAGTAACTATGATAGTTCCTTGATCACCAGGCCAAATGTTAAAGCCACTTGGGGCTTAATTCTCTTTCCGAGATATTTCACTTCTGGATTTTAGAGATACTGAAACAAATGAGAAATTAGACCTCGCAGTTAAGTAGACAAACGTTCATCACCCTTTGGTGTGGTCTGGGTCTTTGGCCCCTTTCGTTCTGTCAGTTAAATCTGGTTACTCATCTTTAACCCTGGGACAGTGGTGTAGGGGCAGAAAAAGTGTGATACCTTTCCTTCCCATCATAAGAACCACGGTCAATGCTCCTATAACAAAGGTCAGGTTAACAAGAGAAAAGCATGACAGATTTCCTTAATCAAAGTTTTATGTGACACAAGAGACTTCAGAAATGAAGTGCCCAAAGGCACCATACTTTGGGGTATCATGTTCTGAGCCCCGATAGTAGGCAACCTGCTTAGATTGACAATTTGTTCTTAGTGTGCTCAGATTGGTTTCTAGAAATGACTGGTGGTTTTAATTAATGCTCAAAAGCTCTCAGTTACAGTTGTGTTCCTCCAAAATTCATAATTGAGGCCCTAAGCCCCAGTGCCTTAAAATGTGACCTTATTTGGAAATAAGGTCAGTGCAGATGTAAGCATGTGAGATGAAGTCATAGTGAAGTAGGCTGGACCCCAATCCAATATGACTAACATCCTTATAGAAAGAGAGAATTTGGACACACACACACACACACACACACACACACACACACACACAGTTTTGTGAAGATAAAGGCTGAGTGCAGGGCGATGCTTCTACAAGCCAAAGAATGTCAAAGATTGCCAGCAAACCACCAGAAGCTAGGAGAGGGGCAACCCGGCTGACACCTTGATCTCAGACTTCTTGACTCCAGAACTGTGAGACAATAAACTTCTATTGTTGAAACCACTCAGCTTGGTTCTTTGTTGGGACAGCTGAGGGAACTTAACACAGTATCTTAAAAATTTTGTTTCAGAATCTTTCTCAGAATTGATTGCAAGGTCACTTGTCTACGCTCTGTGAAACCCACTTCCTTTTTACTTTTAATATGAAATGGATCTTACCATGTTTATTATCCCAACCCTTTTTCTTTCTCAATAATTCCTATAAGCAGAATCAAAACAACAAAAAATCCATAAAATGTTTGCAAGTAATTTTGCTCAAATTAGTGTCAATTTCCTCTTTCTGAAAAACAAAAGCAAAAACAAAACAGAACTAAAGCCTGGCTGCACCCAACATTTCTGACTGGTTTTTAGTTCAAATGGATGAGTATTTTGATGGTTGCAAAATACTATCATGTTTTCAGTAGACACATTGCACCTGAATTGGGCATAAATGACTTCTTTTCCTCAGAACTTGAGTGCCCGGACAAGGGGGAGTCACACTAGAAACACCGTAGAACAAGTATTGCTGGCAGAAAGAGGACCTGAGAAAATGAAAAAAGCTAGGGCAGGCGTGGTGGCTCATGCTTGTAACTCTAGCACTTTGGGAGGCTGAGGCGGGTGGATCACTTGAGGTCAGGAGTTTGAGACCAGCCTGGCCAACATGGTGAAACCCCGTTTCTACTAAAAATACAAAAATTAGCTGGGCATGGTGGTGTGCGCCTGTAATCCCAGCTACTCAGGAGGCTGAGGCAGGAGAATCACTTGAACCCTGGAGGCAGAGGTTGCAGTGAGCTGAGATTGTGCCATTGCACTCCATCCTGGGCAACAAGAGTGAAACCCCATCTCAAAGAATAGACAATGAAAGTAGCTGTGTAAATAGGACCCACAGCCCTTTTGGAGGGAGGGACCCTCTTGATGAATCTAATACAATAGTGCAATTCAGAGAGAGACAACTGGGACACTGGGCTCTGGTGGGGCCTAGGAGAAATATCTGTGACCCATGGGTCACTGGGACCTGGTGCGCGTTTCCCAGTCACGGTGTCCTGGGACTTCTGCCCCAGCTCCAAACACTACTTGCTCTGGAATACTGGCTACTATAGACATAAGTCAGTTAATCTTGATGACACAGCTCAGAAGCCTCAGAATGTCTTCTGTTTTGAGGTCCTCTTGTGGCCTCCTCTCAGAGTGTAGGCTAGGGCTTGGGCAGTTGGCTACAAGGCTCAACAGAAGGGAGGGAAAGCGTTCATCAGGGTTCCTTCATTCCTCGCTTGGTCTTTGCAAGAACCTCTGCCTTCCCTGCCTAAAAGTGGTTTTGCTCTAGGTGGAAGGAGAGAAAGGGGTTCGAGGGTGAGGAGCATGGGGAGGGCACTTTGCTAGGAGCCTGGGCCTGTAGATGCCTACAGATGGTACCAATTTTAAAAGATCCGAGTGGGTTCTTCTAGGAAGCAGCTAGAATTGGGCAGCTTCTGGTCCACACTGCAGCTGCCTTGACCCAACTTATCCATACTCTTACCCTCAGCTGACCCATTCTCTAAAGGGTACCCAGAAGATAGGGAGCAAGCAACAGATGGGGAGTGTCTGGGGAGCTGCCTGAGTATCCCAGATGCCAGGTACTCACCAACTGGGGCACTGACCTTCTTAACTGATGCCACCCCTTTGGGCCATCAATTCACTCACTGATCAAACAGGGTCCACCTTGGGGACATTCAGAAGCCCTTCTCTGTTTTGCTTCCTACCCTTATCACCTCCCCAAGAGTCACCTTAGTCGTTTTCTTCCCCTCTCTCGTGCCTGGCCCCAGCTCTGATACAGGAAGGCATAGATTGTTATCTACAGTTCCTGGGCTCTCCAAGAAGAGATTCTGGTCTTTCATAGTCATCAGAATATGACATCCTAAAAACAAACCTTTCTCTGGCTAATATTGACTTCTTCCTAGCTCAACTTGGATGACTGGTCATGCCAACAAAGCCTGTTCGTTTAAGCAGCCACAGAATACCCCAGGAAGAAGTAAGAAGAAAACTGTCCTGCCACAGCAGCACAGCAGAGAAGAAACTATCCGAGTCCAGCTGCACTCTACGGTAAAGGGGAGAGTCTTGCTGGAGGGTCAGGGTGCACACTCTCACTGAACTTTCCTGGCAGGGGACACGAAGAATTAAGGAAATGCATTTAGCCGAGCACTGCAGTTTGAAACCCAAGCTCTCAGGCCTCTTTCAGAATTTAGAGCCAGGGAAGTATCTATTGTCAACAAATGCCACCACTGGATCAATAGCAAGCCAGAGTGTGGCTTCTGAGAGAGAGGCCTCTGGTGTCACTAGGCAACAGGCACAAAGGAGCCTGGATCAACTGCCCAGCAGAGGATGACACCGCTCCACAGCTCCACCCACTGTTCCCCAGCAGTTCCTGCCCCAGCACAGCCAGGTGGGAAAACCAACCGGCTCCAGGTACTCCCTCAATCAAATGACCATCAGTCTTGGGCTGTGGGGAGAAAGCAAAAAGGCTTTATTTGGAAACTTCATTACGGTTTATTGAAAAGGTTGGGCGGATGGCAAAGTGAAGATTTGTAAGTAAAAAGGAAATGTTGCTCCAAACTAAAGCAAGACACATATGTCTTTCTTCTGTTCATGTTCTTACAAGTCAAGAGATGGACACAACCCCGTGGCTTTCCCTAGATGCTGAGTGGGAGGCTCTGGGCAAATTTACTAAATTACACTGAAGGAGACTGCAAAGTGAAACCTAAGGATGCTTGTTTCTCATTGCTACAAAGTATACTCCCTTCAGGTCACAGAGCCAGAGGAGGGTAAGCAATCGCCCATGCAAAGCCTTCTAATCTCAAACTAATGAAAAGTTGAAGAAATCCTTTCATTCTAACAGGCATTTGTTCACTGAATCTCTACAGCAATGGCAGGGGCTGGGCTAGGTGCTGGGGTCACAGAGTTGAACTGCTCTCTTTCCCCTGGTGGTCTGGTCTTCCCCAAAGTTCACTGTCTTATCCACCCTATAAGCCAAAGACTCTCAGTTTATAGTCCCAACCTGTTCCATACCACTCTTTTCCAAAGCACCAACCCAATATATCAAATAATTTTCTAGATATCTTCTCATGGGTTTTCATAGGGTCCCCAAGCTCAACATGCCCCAAGCTCAAGAATTCATTTCTCTATCAGCAAGCCTGTTCCACCACATGAGCTTTCCTCTGTGGGAGTCTTAGGGAATGACTCTACTGTTCCTCATTTTGTGGGTTGAATTGAAAGCTAGAAGGCCAGGCACAGTGGCTCACACCTGTAATCCCAGCACTTTGGGAGGTCGAGGTGGGTGGATCACGAGGTCAGCAGTTTGAGACCAGCCTGGCCAATATGGTGAAATCCTGTATCTACTAAAAATACAAAAATTAGCCGGGTGTGGTGGCGTGCACCTAGTCCCAGCTACTAAGGAGGCTGAGGCAGAAGAATCGCTTGAACCTGGGAGGCAGAGGTTGCAGGGAGCCAAGATAGTGCCACTGCACTCCAGCCTGGGTGACAGAGTGAGACTCTCTGAAAAAACAGAAAAAGAAAGAAAGCTAGAAGAGAGGCCTTAGTGTCTTCAGAAGGTGCATGACTCTGCTGATACCTGGATTTTGAACTTCCAGGCTCCAGACCTGTGAGACAATAAACGTCTATTGTTCTAAGCCACCAGTCTGGGGTACTTTGTTATGGCAGCCCTTGGAAACAAACACACTCCCACTAAACATTGTTCGAGAAAGGAGCCTGAGAGCCTCCACCCAATCTTCCCCTCCACTGCCACCTTTACCCTTCGCCAGCAGTCATAACCAATAAACCACCAAACCCATTCATGTCACCTGCGGGATACTGCTGCCAGTACTTACCCTCATTCCCGCTGTAGCGTTGTGGAGCAGACCACCGTCCCTTCTCATCAGCTTTCCTAACTGCTGTCCCTCCCTCCAACAGTATCTCCTGCCTGTCTGTTCTTTGAGTTGCAGCCAGAATTATCTTTCAATGTGCAAATCTAAGATGGCATTTCCCTGCTTAAAACCTTTCAGAGGCTCCTCATTGCTCCTAGGAGGAAGTTTAGTCTTCCCAGAGGGCTCAAAAGATGCAGAATAATGCAGTCCCTGGTCTCCACTCTGTGCCCTTCTCTTAACAGACTCCTGACAGTATTATTCTCTGGTAACACGAAGCATCTCTCTCTCCTAAATTTATCGACATGTGAGAAATGTTTTCTCTTGCTACCAGCATTCTCTTATGCCATTCCTTCTGCCTGAGGCACATTTCCCTGCCCTCTTTACTTTCAGAACTCCTACTTCTGACATTGCATTGCAATTGCCTCTTGATCTGTTGGCATCCCACCGCAGATCCCAGCTCCTAGGGGAGAGAAGTCCTGTCTATCTTGCTCATGGGTGTATTCGCAGTGCCTAGCACAGTGTCTGGGATAGAACAGGTACCCCCACAATCATTTCTTGATGAACTGACTAATTGATCGACTGTCTGAAATATGACTCCTGCCCCAAGTGAGTTCAGTCCAGAGAGAAGACAACAGTGTAGCAACACAGTTCAACAATGCAGAAATAGGACTCAGACTCAGCTTGAGGAGAATATTTCACAGAGGCAATGAGCCTTTAAGCTGGGCGTTAAAAATGTGTAACCATAACAGTTTCATTGCCCGATGTGCATGGGAAGTCAATACACCGAGACCCTGGATTGCAGCAGAAGAAGAGGTTTAATTGTGAGGCTGTGGGACAAGATGATGGGAGGAAACCTCAAATCTGTCTCCCTGAAGAGGTTGGGCCTAGGGTTTTTAAGAGTTTTGAAGTGCACCGAAGTGTGGTGATTGTTGATTGGTCAAAGACTGCAGGCTGAAACAATGGAACAAGGACATAAAGAAATCATATTCTCAGGCTGTTCCAGTTCCTCTGTGGGGGGTCATTAAACTGGATGACGTCAGCTGTTTTGCTGGAATTCGGGATGTGAAAAACATCTTAAGCAATTCTTCAACAAAAGCCTTAAGATTCTAATGTCAGAAATACTATCTCTAGGAACAATACCAATGCAAATGGTCAGTAGCCAGTGTTATCTGGCTTTCAGTTATAAGGAAGTGTGTCCAAGTGCAGCATGATTAATGCTTAATTATAACTATATTCTGTCCAGTTCTTGTTCATCCTGCAAGGACAGTTTCAGGTCAATAGGAATTGGCCAGAATAGAAAGGGAGCAGGGTGAAGAAGCCCCTTTTAAGCAAAGAAGATGCTGTGGGTAAAGGAACAGGTATGTTTGGGAAATGGTGGAAATACTCTGTGTGCCAAGAGTATGGTCTGCAGAAATTGAGCTAATGTAGCCTGGGATTGAAATGTGAATCCTCCAAGGATTTGTTTTGTTTTGTTTGTTTTGTTTTCATATAAACCTCAATTAGTTTCCTTCAACATGAAACAGCGTAAAGCAAGTTAGTGATTCCCTTTTATAGTCAGGAAAGCAAAGATACACACTGACTAGAAGTGTTGTTCTGTGGTTGTGAGCCTTTTCAGACATAAGAATAATTTGTCTATATCCCTTGGATAAAATTATTGCTTATCCTTCAAGGCAAGAATTAAACCACCCATTTGCCTTCTCTTTTGGAAGAAAACAATTTTGATTCCTTTACTGTGTTCTTACCAAATCCATTTCCTCACTCTGAAAACTTCATTAAAATGTCATTTTAATCTCTCTCTCTCTTTCTCTCTCTCTCCCTGAACCCTGTGGTCCAATGGCATGGACTAGAACGGAAGAGGAAACATAAAAGCAAGTGATTCTTTCCTAAGATTGGTGAGGAGGACCCGTGGGCAGAGCAGGAAGAGTGATCTATTCCATAGGAATGTCTGTCAAGGTCCAGCACACCTTGAGATCAACCCAGGGGCACAGGAGAGAACATCATTGATCAGAGAGCCCATCAGTCTTGCAAAGCAACAGATAGTCTCGAAAGCCCCCAGAGGAGATAGACATAATCACTCCTGGAGGACTGCCGACACACGTGGTGTGAAGCCTGAGGAGGGTGCTCTGCTAAGAGAAGCCTACACCATGCACCACCCTTGTGTCTATATCCTGGAGTGGTTTTGTGGTCAGAACATGGGTAGGAAGGAGCCTAAACACAGGCACACATGCAACTTAAGCCTGAGGGCCAGCAGTAGCCCAGAACCACTAACTCATCCTTTGTGGTACAGGAGTGAGAGTCACTCAAAATCAGCATGTTGGTACTGTCCTTGCAGCTCAATCTCACACAAAAGGAATGTTGTGTGACCAGCAGAAGCAATCAGATCGCCAGGTCACTCTCCTGGAAAGGGGAAAAGGGGGGCATCTGGTTTACTCCATGCATGTGGTAGTGGGTCAGAGAGTGCCCCTGAGGGAAGAAGCAAGGACAGGACCCACACTCTGTCTTTTCCAAGCACCAGAGAGGCACTTAGAACATTTTGAGAAAGTATCTCTAATGTGTGTTTGTGGTGACCAAGGGTGGAGGGATGGGGAGTTCTTCCATAGGTGGACCATAACTTGGAACCTAGGTACAAGGCACTATCACTTCCCAGCAGCAAAGGGCTGGGATGGGGAGCATATGGGGCAGAATCTGTTGAGCAGACCAGAATCAGGGAGAGACCAACTCTGGGGCAGGGCAGGACTTGGAAGAATAAATTGAAGATTAGGGTTATTTATGGGTCCATTTCTTGCCCTAGTCCGTGAGCTATCAAGGGACAGACTATGTCTTGTCTTCTCTTATCCCTTCATACCTTGAACAATGCCTGTCACCATGTGTATGCTGATAAATGAAAGGATAAAAAGATTAACACCTGGAAAACCCTGACTTTGCCTATAGAGATTGGCTCAGAATTTGGGACAGGCTTGGTTGACCCTGTGGTTAGAATCATCAGCAGAACAAGCTGCAAAAGGTAGAGAAAGCAGAAAGAAGCAGCAGATCTGAGATTAAATGTTCCCTTCGTCCACTCCCCAGAAGCATTTGATCACCGGTTTCACTCCCTCAGTGGTTGGGAGTCAGTGTTGCCCTCCTGCCACCACCCTATTCTCTCAGTAACAACAGCATTGCCCAGGGGCAACCCTGCCTCCCATCAAGACACAAAAGCTACGTTTCCCATTGCACCTCATCGCTGTCACAGCAAGTCATTGATGAACTGTGGAACAATCCAATGGGTCACTGTTGCTTTATAAAATGGTTCCCTAGCTGGCCGTGGTGGTGGGCGCCCCTAATCCCAGCTACTCTGGAGGCTGAGGCAGGAGACTTGCTTGAACCCAGAAGCTAGAGGTTGCAGTGAGCTGAGATCACACCACTGCACTAAAACCTGGGTGACAGAGTGAGATGCCTTCTAAAAAAATAATAAGTAAAATTAAAAAAAAAAAATAGAAATAAATAAAATGGTTCCCAAGTGGGTTCTCCATCCAGCAACAGAAAATTCATGACCCAGGTTGAGCCACTCTTGGGATCTATCAATTGCTGTCTGCAGTTACTCAGAATCTCTAGGTTCAAATAATTAACAGCTCCCTTGGAATGCTTACTTTTGCAAAATACTGCATGCTCATTTGAGCATAAAGAGGCTCCCAAGAGGAATATCAAAATTGCTTTTGAAAACTGGATAATTTATGGGTATGTTCATACCCTTCATTAAGCTCTAGGTGACAGCTTGATATGCAATTAACAAAGCAAAGCAAAACCTGGCCTCTGATCTGTTAAAAAGCATATTGAACAGGCCTATCTCACAGATGGTAACTCTCAGCTGAGAGTGGTTTTGCAGAGGGGAGTGTCATTGGAGAGGAGATGCAGCAAATATGAAGACAGCTGCTACCAGCTGTGTTGGGAAAATGAGATTTAAAACCCAAGGCTGGTGTCAGGCTGGGGTAGATATCAGACCCTATAGCTTGTTTTTGGGGGAAGCTAATGCCTCACTCTATGAAGTCAGCTTCTCTGAGTTGTAGGGTTATAGAATTCCTGCTGTGGCAGTGCCCATCCAGTTTAGCAGTGCCTGCAGGCAGCCCTCAGGACAAACCAGCCGTAAAGTACTCCCCCATAGCAGGACTTTGGCCAATGATCAGCTCTACTTTTATATCAAAATTCCAGACAGTTCTAAAGTTGGATAGTCCCTGCCATGTTCCTCCAGGCTTCTTTTTACATGTAGAAACGGCTGTGTGTCAACTCCCTCACCCAAAGATAATAAGTCTCCCTGGAAATAATATTAATAGTAATAGCTAACATTAATCATACCCTCAATAAGTATCAGAAACTATAGTAAGCTGAAACTACACCAAGAAGCTATACTAAATATTTCTGTAATTATAACTTACTCAATATGTGCCTAGTTCTTTTGGCGGTGCTTTACATCATTATTACTCATTCAATCTTTACATTAAGCCTGTAAGCTAAATCTATTGTTATTCCTATTTTTCTGATGAAGACTCTTTGTCACAAAGAGGTTAAGTGATTGCCTAGGACACATAGCTAATGAGTGGTGGAACCAGGACTTGAACTCCCACAGTAAAACATGTTTTGTAGGGCATTTAGCAATATTCCACATTTTCCTACTCTGCATTCACTATATCACATATTCTGAACTCTGCCTATTTTTCAGCTCAGTCTTGAACCATCCTCTCCTCTAATCTCTGCATTCTAGCTGTATTAGCTTTTTTATTTCCCAAACCTGCCAGGCTTCCCCTACCATAGGACCTTTTATATACCATATGAGACAGGAATTTAATTTCATTCTTTCGCATGTGGATATCCAGTCATTCTAGGACTATTTGTGGAAAACACTATTCTTCCCTCCTGCATTATCTTGGTACTCTTCCCAAAAATCAACTGGACATAAATGTGAGGATTTATTATATTTCTGGACTCTTAATTCTATTCCATTGGTCTATATGTCTATCCTTATGCCAAAATCACACTAACTCTATTTCTGTTGCTTTGTGGTAAGTTTAAAATTGGGAAGTGTGACTCTTCCAACTTTGCTCTTCTTTTTCAAGATTGCTTTGTTTATTCTGGAAAGTTTGAATTTCCATAGGGATTTTAGGATCAGCTTATGAATTTCTGCTAATATGCCAGCTAGAATTTTGATAGAGATTGTGTCCAGTCTGTAAATTAATTTGGAGAGTAATGCCATCCCAACATTGAGTCTTCCAAGCCATGAACATGAGATGTCTTCTCATTTATTTCACTCCTCTTTAATTTCTTTCAAAAGTCTTTAAAGTTTCCAGTGTATATTTTAATTTATTATTATTGTCATTATTATTATTTTGAGAAAAAGTTTCACTTTTGTTGCCCAGGCCGGAGTGCAGTGGTGCGATCTCAGCTCACTTGCCATTTCTGTTGCCTGGGTTCAAGCAATTCTCCTGCCTCAGCCTCCCGAGTAGCTGGGAACACAGGCACACACCACTGCACTGAGCAAATCTTTTTTTTTTTTTTTTTTTTTTTGAGACGTAGTCTTGCTCTGTCACCAGGCTGGAATGCAGTGGCGCAATCTCAACTCATTGCAACCTCTGCCTCCTGGGTTCAAGCGATTCTTCCGCAGCAGCCTCCCGAGTAGCTAGGACCACAGGCTCGTACCACCACGCCTGGCTAATTTTTTTTTTTGTATTTTTAGTAGAGATGGGGTTTTACCACTTTGGCTAGACTGGTCTTGAACTCCTGACCTCAGGTGATCCACCCACCTGGGCCTCCCAAAGCGCTGGGATTATAGGCGTGAGCCACCGCACCCAGCCCAGAGTGTTTTAGACTTCTTTTTCAAAACTTTTCCCAAAGTAATTATTGTTTTTATTGTTATTGTAAGTGGAATTCTTTTTTTTTTTTTTTTTTTTTGAGATGGAGTCTTGCTCTGTCACCAGGCTGGAGTGCAGTGGCGCAATCTGGGCTCACTGCAACCTCTGCCTCCTGGGTTCAAGCGATTCTTCCGCCTCAGCCTCCCGAGTAGCTGGGACCACAGGCAAGTGCCACCACACCCGGCTAATTTTTGTAGTTTTAGTGGAGATGGAGTTTCACCATGTTGGCCAGAATGGTCTCAATCTCTTGACCTTGTGATCCTCCCGCCTCAGCCTCCTAAAGTGCTGGGATTACAGGCGTGAGCCACTGCGCCCGGCAGAATTATTTTCTTTATTTCGTTTTCAGATTGTCTATTACAAGTGTTCAAAAATACAATTGATTTTTGTACATTGATCTGGTATTCTGAAACCTTGCTGAACTTGTTTATCAGTTCTGATAAGTGTCTTAGTGGTTTCCTTTGGATTTCCTACAAGATCATGCTATTTGCAAATACAGGTAGTTTTACTACTTTTTTCCCCATATGAATGCCTTTTATTTCATTTTCTTGGTATCTCTGGCTAAAAGCACTGTTGTTGCACAGACGTGATGAAAACACTGTTCTTGGTCTTGTTCCTGATCTTAGGGGAAAGTATTCAGTCTTTCACCACAAAGTATAATGTTAGTTGTTAAGTTTTCATGGGTGCCCTTTATTAGGTGAGAAAATTTCCTTCTATTCCTAATTCAATTCTTATTATGAAGACAGGCTGAATTTGTCAAAAGCTTTGTTTTTTGAATATATTAAGATGATTATGTGTTTCTTATTCTTTAGTCTATTGATATTGTACTATATTAATTGGCTTTCAGATGTTAAATTTTGCCTTCCTGGGATACATTTCATTTGGTCATGGTGGATAGTTATTTTTATATGTTGTTAGATTTGGTTTGCTGGTATTTTGTGGAGTACTGGCTCTTTTGTTCTTGTTTTTGCTTCTTCTGCCTGGCCTGTGTGTTCTTTGATATGTTTTCTTCAGAACAGTAAGAATCTAAAGACTGAGATCATAGCTAGATTAAGAAGCCAGGCAGGTTGGTAGTTGCCAGGAGCACTGTCTATAAGAGGTACTGCAGTAAATAGAAAACACAGTAACAGTTAACTTAGATTTCTACAAGCTGCTTCTTACCTCAGTTGTTATCAGATTGCAGTGTGCAAAAAGAAAATCACCTGCAATACCTATTAAAACACAGATTCTTGGGTCCAACCCCCAATTTCTAAATCAGGAGGTCTGAATGGGACTCAATATTTGCATTTCTAATAAACTTACAAGTGATGCCAGTGTTAATGGTCTATGGAGCATACTTTCAGTAGTACTCTCTTACATGATTGGCTAATTGTAAGTTGCTTGATTTCCCTATGGTATACATAGCACCTTCTTAGGGAAGTAAAAATACCCCTCATTTCTTGAAGCCATGACACCCACTAGCAAGGAGCACACTCATTGTCCAGAACTTGGTTTCTAAGTACCATTCTCCAATACAAGGAAATAAATAGCTAACTTTAGGGCTGGAACATAGAAAATGCAAGATGAGCTTGAAGCATCTTGTAATCAGAAAATAAGGAAGTGCAAAAAAAAAAGAAAGAAAGAAGAAAAGATGGGAGCATATCAAAAGAATAGAAGATCTAACCTGAAAAAAAACCCCACATGGCCAAAACAGGAACAATTTGAGCTATAAAATAAACAATAGTATTAGATTATAACCTAACAAATTAAACAAATATCCATGAGTCCAAAGTGATATAAATAAGTGAATGAATAAATAAATGGGAGAAAAGAAAAAACTTTCTTACAGAAGAATTTAAATAATATATGGTGATAATTCTCCTTCTAGGAGGTAGAATTTAATTCTCCTCTTGAGCATGGGCTTCTCATAGACCTTCCAAGTAATGGAGTTTAGGAAGGGTGTAAAAAAAAGACTTTATAGGGGAGAGACCTAGAAGATACCCCCATAGCCAAGTGGTCAAAATTGCTGTGATCTGAATATTTGTGTTCCCTTCAAGTTCAGAAGTTGAAATCCTAACTTCTAAGGTGTTAGACTTGGCAAGTGGAAACTTTGAGAGGTGATTAGGTTATAAAGGTGAAACCCTCATGTTTGGCATTCATGCCCTTATAAGAGACCCCAAAGAGCTAGGTAGTCCTTTCTACCATGTGAGGACACACTTAGAAGATACCACCTATGAATCAGAAATGAGCCCTCGCCAAACCCTGAATATTCCAGCACCTTGATCTTAGACCTCTCAGCCTCCAGAACAGTAAGAAATACATTTCTGTTGCATATAATCCACCCAGTCTGTGGTATTTCTCTATAGCAGCCTGAACAAACTAAGACAAAGGTTGATATCACTGTGATGCCATGTTGATATCATGTATTCTGTGATATGATGGCAAGAGAAGTCTCAACTCTGTGATATTCCTCCATGACTCCCATAATCTTAGTTTGATCATTAAAAAAATCAGATAAAAGCTGCCTGAAACTATACACTGGAAAAAAAATTGCAAACTATATAGCTGATAAAGGACTTGCTTTTAGAATACATGAAGACCTCTCAAAACTCAGAAAAAAAACAGGCTTGACAGTTACAGAAAGCATATTAGTGATCACCTGGGAACAGAAGGGTGAGAGTGGCAGAGAGGAACAAAAAAGAGCAACTACAAAGGAGCACAAGAAAGCCTTGGGAATGATAATGTATTTGCTATCTTGATTGTGGTGATGGCTTTACAAGTGTGCACACATGTTAAGGCTTATCAAATGGTAACCTTTTAATAGATGAAGACTGATTTATTTTCCAATGACATTTTCCTGACTCTTCCTGGTTTTCCAGAGGACAGGAATGAGGGCTGTTATCTTACTGGTTAGATCTGATTGACTATGACCTTTTATCTAATATGAGGGTCTTCAATAAGTTCATGAAAAATCCATATTGTGAAAAACTATGCATAGAGTTCAACTTTTTTCTACCAAAGTAAACTCATATTAACTTGTTATAACATGTCTGAACAGAATCTAGTTTCAGGCACTAAGGAAGATAAGATATGAGTTTGAAAAGAGCCTCTATCAGAGCAACATTCATTTTGCCAAAATTGAAGCAAGAACAAACATTACATTTATAGTGAAGTTTGGGTGGAAGAATGGTGAAATCACTGATGCTTTATGAAAAGTTTATGGGAATTATGTCATAAAGAAATCAGTTTACAAACGAATAACTCATTTGTGAGAGAGGATGAGACAATGACAAAGATGAAGTCTGTAGCGGCAGACCATCCACATCAATTTATAAGGAAAAAACTCATCTCATTTATGCCCTAATTGAAGAAGACAAACAATTAACATTAGAAACAATAGCTGTCATCATCGACATCTCAATTGGTTTAACTTACACAATCTGACTGAAAAATTAAAATTGAGCAAACTTTCCACTTGATGAAAATCAAAACTGCTGCGTTGAAATCACCTACAAAGAGCAGAGCTTTCAATGAGAATTTTAAACAAGTGAGATCAAGATCCAGAGACATTTCTTCAAAAAAATTGTAACAGAAGATGAAACATGCCTTTACCAGTATAATCCTGAAGACAAAGCACAATCAAAGCAATGGCTACCAAAGGGTAGAAGTGGTCTAGCCAAAGCCAAAGCAGACCAGTCAAGAGCAAACACCATGGCAATAGTTTTGGGGAATGCTCAAAACACTTTCCTCATTGGCTTCCTGGGGGCTCAAGAATGATAGCATCTGCTTATTACGAGGGTGTTTTTAAAAAGTTAGCCAAAACTTGAGCAGAAAAGCGCTTGGGAAAGCTTCACCAGAGAGTCCTTCATTACCACAATGCTCCTGCTCATTTCTCTTATCAAACAAGGGCAATTTTGTGAGAGTTGGCAAATCATTAGGCATCCATCTTACAGTCCTGATTTGGGTTTTTCTGATTTATTTCTGTTTCCTAATATTAAAAAACTCTTTAAGGGACACCCATTTTTCCGCAGTTAATAGTGTCAAAAAGACTGCATTGACATGATGAAATTCCCAGGATCAGTTCTTTAGAGATGGACTAAATGGTTATCATTGATTACAAAAGTGTCTTGAATTTCATGGAGCTTATGTTGAGAAAGAAAATTTATAATTTTTATTTTTGTCTTTTATTATCATGAATGAATGAAATATCATTATATTTCATCTTTTAATTTTGTTTTTCCTCAAACTTTTTGAAGCCCTCTTATACCATACTACTGAGAAGGCAGAGCAACCAGGATTCATTGAGTAGTTTATTATGCTCCTGGAACTTTCAAACAATAAACTTGGTTGATCCTCACAGCAGTCCTGAGAGTTAGTTGACAATACTGCTGTCTTCTAGATTAGGAAAATGAAATGCAGGCAGTTAAGTCACATTTTTTTTTTGTCATACAGCTAGCAAATCATGAAAAAGGGATTCAAAATAAGTTTATTATGAACCCAGAGAGAGGAGATGGTTGGGTAAGAACTTGCGTAACTACATTATCGTAAATTACCTCAATCCGTGACAAGTAATCTAGTGCTATCCAACCAGGAATGAGAGAAAAATCACTAAAACAAAAGAAAAATTTAAACTGAAATAAAATACTGTGTGTTGATTACATAACAACACTTTGTTTTAAAAATAAAGACGAACTTTTAAGTGCTTTACCACTGGCTACTCCAGGTGGCACTGTATTAAGAGACCTCAATGTCAACCCCAGCTTCCCTGTGTTTCTCTGAGTAACCAATCACGCTTTGCTGACAAGTACAGTCATGCACTGCACAACAATGTTTGTGCAATATCAAGTGACAGGCTCTTCCAATGGAAATAGAGAGTGGCTACCCTCCAACTCAGCAGAGAGAAAGAGAAAGCCTCCCACTATTTCATGTGGTCAGCCTGAACAAAGCCTTCACCACTGCTTAGTTTACAAAGGGCACAACTAAGACAGATCCACATATTTGCATTTATCAGATGATGTTATTATAAGCACAGTCAGAAAGGCTTCTGGCTAGGAGAAAAATGTAATTTTATTACTTTCCACTGTCAAAGAAACAACCCACAAACAAAAGAGACCTCACCTTGATGCACTAAAAGCAAACCACACATTCCTACAGATGAATTTGGGCAAGAACATTTTGCAAAACTTACTGTAACATGATTCCTGCCCTAAAAGCCTGTAACCACAAAAGAAGGTCACACTTCCTTTCAGTAGCCAAATAATGATGGTATTAACCCAGAAGCTTGATTGTGAGTGTCCCTTTGGTCAGGAGGCTGAGGTGGGAGGATCACTTGAGCCCAGGAGTTTGAGGCTGCAGCGAGCTATGATTGAGCCACTGTACTCCAGCCTGGGCAAAAGAGCAAGACGCTGTCTCAAAAAAAAGTTTTTCTTTAGTGATTTCAGAGAGCTCCCAAAGGGATGACCAATCCAGCCACTCAGCCAGAGACATTGTGCATCAGGGCCCCTCTTCCTCTCCTGGTTGGCTGCCTACTCTCTCCTGGTTGGCTGCCTACTCTTCCCGAAGCTTCCCCGAGCTTTCTGCCTGTCATAATAATGCCCTTTACTCTACCTAGGGGGCTTTCCCTTCGAGTGGCCAGAGAACTACAGTCATGCCCAGCATAATGACATTTCAGACAACTACTGATCACTTACATGACAGTGGTCCTATCAAATTATAGTGGAGTTGAAAAGTTCCTATCCCCTAGTGACATTGTAGCCATTGTAACATAGTTATAGGGCAAGGCATTACTCATGTGTTTGTGGGGATGCTAGTTTAAACAAAACTACCGTGCTGCCAGTTATATAAAAGTATAACACATACAGTTATGTACAGTACATAATACTTGAAAATAATAATAAACTACTACATTACTGGTTTATGTATTTGCTTTAGGATATTTTATATCATTATTTTAGAGTATACTACTTGTATTTATAAAAAAAATAGCTAACCTAAAACAGCCTCAGGCCCTTCAGGAGGTATCCAGAAGAAGGAATCATATCCTAGAAGATGACAACTCCATATGTGTTATTGCCCCTGAAGACCCTGTGGTGAGACAAGATGTGGAGGGGAGACAGCGATCTGGATGATTCTGACCCTGTGTAGACCTAGGCTAATGTGTGTGTATGTCTTTGTTTTTAACAACAAAGTTTAAAAAGTAAGAAAAAAAATGTAAAAATAGAAAAAAGTTTATAGAATAAGAATATAAAAAAGAATTTTATTTACAGTTGTACAATGTGTTTGTGTTTTAGGCTAAGTTATTACAGAAGAGTCAAAAGTTTAAAAAATTAAAACTTTATAAAGTAAAAAAGTCACAGTAAGCTAAGGCTAATTTATTATCAAAGAAAGAAAAGATATTTTGCATAATTTTAGTGTAGCCTAGGTGTACAGTGTTTATAAAGCCTATAGTAACATACAGTGATGCCTTAGGCTTTTACATTCACTCACAGACTCACCTAAAGCAATTTCCAGACCTGCAAGCCACATTCATGGTAAGTACCCTATACAGGTGTGCCATTTTTCATCCTGAGTACCATATTTTCACTGAACTCTTTCTATGTTTAGATATGTTCAGATACGCAAATACTTACCATTGTGTTACAATTGCCTACAGTATTCAGTACAATCACATGCTCCAGGTTTGTAGCCTAGGAGTACTAGGCTACACCACACAGCCTAGGTATGTAGTAGTCTGTATCATCTAGGTTTGTGTAAGTACACTCTGTGATGTTCACACAAAGACAAAATCATCTAACAATGCACTTTTCAGAATGTACCCCCATCTTTAAGTGACCCATGACTGTACTGAGATTCACAATCCCCTAGTCACAGACTTGGTTCTCTCATCAATTCTCATCTAGTGTTCACAATCTTAACTAAGCAGCCTCCAGCCAGGGTGATCTTTCTAAAATGCAAAGTTGATTGTGAATTTTCCCACTCTAAGCCTTTGTAGGTGCTTCATCACCCATGAATTAATGCCCAAGCTCTTTGCTTGTATACAAGCATCTTGGAGATCTGCCTCAACCTTATTCTAGCTTTTTTCCTGTGGATCTCCCCATCCCACACAGCCTCTGGTCCAGCCACACCCACCTCCCACCATGTCAGGAGCAAACCTTATTCTCTCTAGCCCTTTACTTCTTCCTTTGCCAGGAAGGCCTTTTCTCTCCCCTCTCTTGGCAAGCACTCCCTTAACCATCAACATGCAACTCAGAGGTCACCTTCTCCACAGTGACCTCTCTGACTGTTCCAGCAGTTTTCTTTCCCATGCTCACCTAACAGTTCTCAATATAAGCGCCAACAAGTTCAAGACACTTTTGTAAGTGATTATAACCCTTTAGTCCATCCCTAAAGAACTGAGGGTCCTGCAAATTTAACTATGTCAATGCACACTTTTTGATCCTTATTAATTGAGGAAAAATGGGCACCTTTTAAATATTTTTTTAAGATTAGGAAACAAAAAGATACCAGAAAACCCAAATCAGGACTGTAAAGTAGATGCCTAATGATTTCCCATCAAAACGCTCATAAAATTGCCCTCGTTCGATGAGAGAAATGAGCGAGAGCATTGTGATGGTGGTGAAGGACTCTCTGGTGAAACTTTCCTAGGGACTTTTTGCTGAACATCAATGTAAAAATCCTCAATAAAATACTGGCAAAAAAGCTTATCCACCATAATCAAGTTAGCTTAATTCCTGGGATGCAAGGCTGGTTTAACAAATGCAAATCAATAAATGTAATCCATCACATAAACAGAACCGATGACAAAACCACATGATTATCTCAATAGAAGCAGACAAGGCCTTTGATAAAATTCGACACCCCTTTATACTAAAAACTCTCAATAAACTAGGAATTGATGGAACATATCTCAAAGTAATAAGAGCTATTTATGAGAAACCCACAGCCAATATCATACTAAATGGGCAAAAGCTGGAAGCATTCCCTTTGAAAACCAGCACAAGACAAGGATGCCCTCTCTGATCACTCTTCTTCAACATAGTATTGGAAGTTCTGGCCAGGGCAATCAGGCAAGAGAAAGAAATAAAGAGTATTCAAACAGGTAAAGAGGAAGTCAAATTGTCTCTATTGCAGATGACATGATAGTACACTTAGAAAACCCCATCGTCTCAGCCCAAAATCTCTTTAAGCTGATAAGCAACTTCAGCAAAGTCTCAGGATACAAAATCAACGTGCAAAAATCACAAGCATTCCTATACACCAATAATAGACAAACAGAGAGCCAAATCATGAGTGAACTCCCACTCACAACTGCTACAAAGATAATTAAATACCTAGGAATACAACAAGGGATGTGAAGGACCTCAAGGAGCACTGCAAACCACTGCTCAAGGAAGTAAGAGAGGACACAAACAAATGGAAAACATTCCATGCTCATGGATAGGAAGAATCAATATTGTGAAAATGGCCATACTGCTCAAAGTAATTTATAGATTCAATGCTATCCCCATCAAGCTCCCATTCACTTTCTTCACATAATTAGAAAAAACTACTTTAAATTTCATATGGAACCAAAAAGAGCCTGGATAGCTAAGACGAGCTCAAGCAAAAAGAACAAAGCTGGAGGCATCACGCTACCTGACTTTATACTACAAGGCTACAGTAACCAAAACAGCATGGTACTGGTATCAAAGCAGGTATTTAGACCAATGGAATAGAACACAGGCCTCAGAAATAGCACCACACATCTACAACCATCTGATTTTTGACAAGCCTAACAAAAACAAGCAATTGAGAAAGAATTCTCTATTTAATAAATGGTGCTGGAAAAATTGGCTAGCCATATGCAGAAAACTGAAACTGGACCCCTTCTTTACACCTATACAAAAATTAACTCAAGATGGATAAAGACTTAAACATAAGGCCTAAAACCATAAAAACTCTAGAAGAAAATCTAGGCAATACCATTCAGGACATAGGTATGGGCAAAGAATTCATGACTAAAACACTAAAAGCAATGGTAACAAAGGCCTAAATTGACAAATGTGATTTAATTAAACTAAAGAGCTTCTGCATAGCAAAAGAAACTATCATCAGAGTGAACAGGTAACCTACAGAATAGGAAAAAGTTTTTTCAATCTATCCATCTGACAAAGGTCTATTATCCTGAATCTACAAGGAACTTAAACAAATTTACAGGAAAACAAACAAACAACCCTATCAAAAGGTGGGCAAAGGACATGAACAGACACTTCTCAAAAGAAGATATTTATGCAGCCAACAAACATATGAGAAAAAGCTCATCATCACTGGTCATGAGAGAAATTCAAATAAAAACCACCATGAGATACCATCTCATACCAGTTAGAATGGTGATTATTAAAAAGTCAGGAAATAACAGATGCTTGAGAGGATGTAGAGAGATAGGAACGTTTTTACACTGTTGGTGGGAAAGCAAATTAGTTCAACCATTGTGGAAGACAACGTGGTAATTCCTCAAGGATCTAGAACCAGAAATACCATTTGACCCAGCAATCCCATTACTGGGTATATACCCAGAGGATTATAAATCACTCTATTATAAAGACATATGCACACATATGTTTATTGCAGCAGTGTTCACAAAAGCAAAGACTTGGAACCAACCCAAATGCCCATCAATAATGTACTGGATAAAGAAAATGTGGCACATATACACCATGGAATACTATGCAGCCATCAAAAAAAGGATGAGTTCATTTCCTTTGCAGTGACATGGATGAAGGTAGAAACCATCATTCTCAGCAAACTAACATAGGAACAGAAAACCAAACACTGCATGTTCTCACTCGTAAGTGGGAGTTGAACAATGAGAACACATGGACACAGGGAGGGAAACATCACACACCAAGGCCTGTCAAGGGATGGGGGATAGGGGAAGGCTAGTATTAGGAGAAATATCTAATGTAGATGACGGGTTGTTGGGTGCAATAAGCCACCATGGCACGTGTATACCTATGTAACAAACCTGCACGTTCTGCTCATGTATCTCAGACTTAAAGTGTAATTTTAAAAAATAAAAATAAAAGCTTTTGTTTTCCAAAACACTCTCATCATAAGCAGATGCTATTATTCTTTGACCCCCCAGAAGGTCAACAAGGAAAATACCTTGAGCATCCCCAGAAACTACTGTTGTGTCTTTTGCTCTTGACTATTCCGCTTTGACTTTGGCTGGACCACTTCCACCTTTTGGTAGCCATTGTTTTCATTGCTCTTTGTTTTCAGGATTGTACTCATAAAGCCACATTTTATCTCCTGTTACAATTCTTTGAAGAAATTCTTTAGAATCTTGACCCTGCTTATGTAAAATTTCCATTGATAACTCTGCTGTTGTCTGTAGCGAATCTGGGTGCAATGGTTATGGCACCCACCAAGTGGAAAATTTGCTAAACTTTAATTTTTCAGTCAGAGTCGTGTAAGCTGAACCAACTGAAATGTCTATGATGTTGGCTATTGTTTCTGATGTCAATTGTTTATCCTCTTCAGTTAGGACCCAAACGAGATGAATTTTTTCCTTACAAATTTATGTGGATGGTCTGCTACTGCAGACTTTATCTTTACCATTGTTTCATTCTTTCTTAAAATGAGTTTATTCATCTGTAAACTGCTTTTTTGTGACATAGTCCCCATAAACTTTTCATTAAGCATCAGTGATTTCACCATTCTTCCATCAAAACTTCACTATAAATATGATGTTTGTTCTTGCTTCAATTTTAGCAGAATTAATGTTTCTCTGATAGAGGCTCTTATCAAATGATGTTGTAGCCTTCTTAGTGTCTCAAACTAGATTCTATTCAGACATGTTATAACAAGTTAGTATGAGTTTACCTTGGTGGGGGAAAAATGAACTCTATGCCTAGTTTTCTCATAATATGCATTTTCCATGAAGTTTCGGAAGATCCTTCTGTTAGTATATATGTGCTTGTGTGTATTGCTATTTATAATCATTGATTTTTAAAGTACAAACAGAACATATGGGTACTAAATAAAAGTACCATATTTCCTTTACACGCAGTGCTGCTCCCTAGAAATGACTGCTTTGAACAGTTTCTGCTCTGAGTTCTTCTGGTGGTAACCATCATAACTTTAACCCCTGCTTTAACCATCTTATACGGTATCTATTGACTCCTTAATATGAAATATTGTGAAATTAGCATACTTGCTTCATTTTCCACTTCTTTTCTCTATTCCCTCTCCTCTTTCTGGATCTTTGTAAATGATAGTCTTAATTTGAGTTCTGATGGTTATCATTAAATAATGTACTTAAACCTCTATATCTTGCTCCATTAAATGTATACAAATTTCTTTACTCATTCTTTATTAAATGTACCTGCCATCTACTTCTCTTCTTATGTCCTCCTTATTTTTGACAGCTAACCATAGGCTAACATGTCAAGAAATTCATAACATGTGTTTATTGTAGTATAATTACAGTTAAATGTGCTTGGCCTATGCATTGATTTTTAAAAAAGAAAGCCAATAAATAGAAGCCAGATTTTTTGACTAGGTAACTATTTGCTGTAGAACCAAATGATGTGATCGGGTTATGAGAGAGGGAAATGGAAACCTCTGTTACTAACCTGTGAACCTGTCTGATCCTAGGAACTTTTTCAATTGTACATCTTTAATCGCCTTTCAAAATCATGCTAATTGGCCTATTCAAGTTTTCCTATTCCTCTTGGGTCAGTATTAATAATACACACTGTACCAGGATGTCATCTTTTTCCTCTGAATTCTTGAATTTATTGCCACAGAGCTGGGTCTCCTTTTTTTGTTTTCTCTTTCTTTAGCCTTTTCAGATCTTTGGAGTTAGCTATTTCAAGGAACCAGTTTTTAAATAAATTTTATATTTAGTTAGTGTAATTTTAATAAATCAATATATTAAATTATAATTTACTCAATTCTAGATTTTATTTTTATAGATTTCCTTTTCCTAGCTTCAGTTGGCTTATTTTATTGTTATTTCACTAATTCCTTAAGGCAAGTACTTAGTTCTGTAACTTTTAATTTCCTTCTCCTACAGCAAGAACATTATAGGTCATAAATTTTCCTTTGAGAACAGCCATTGCTGGATCATTAGTTTTCACTTTTATGTTTCCCTTTTTATTGCCTGTTAGCAATAAACATTTCCTTTTTGATTTCTTCCTTGAGCCAAAGATTATCTAAGTGCATATTTCTGAAATAGATTTTTCCTCACCTTTTAGTAATTTATTTTTAATGTTATTAGATCATAACAAAAAGTTTTGCCTATAAAATTGCTACTTTAAAAATCTTTCAAAGCTATCTTATTAACCTGACTGCAATCTCTTTGCTATAAGCATGATCTTCAGTGAACCAGGTGGGAAAATAGCTTTCATTGTTCCCAGGACTGGGCTTCATTGCTAGCAAGCAACAATTGTGGGGCTCGGGCTCAGTCAGGCAAACAAAATGGACAGAGCTAATTTGCTACTCAGGAAATGTGATGTCAGTTGATGGTGGCTCCATACATGTTAGTTCTCAGCCTGACAACCTTGGAGTTATCCTTGACTCCTCTTTTTTTCTTACATTTCAATCAGGTAATCCACTGGTTCTACAGAATCCAGAAATTACCACACATCACCACCTCCACTGCCACCACCCAGGTGCAAGCCCCATCTTCTCTCACCTGCACATCAGCGGCTCTCACAGGTGTGTCTGCTGCCACACTCACCCCTACAGTGTTTTCCACACAGCAACCATGTGACCCCTGTTAAAAGATGAGGCAGAGAGTGTTGCTCTTCTGCTAGGAACCCTCTCACGTAATCATGCTTTACTTAACAAGTATACATTCTGAGAAATGCATTGTTAGGGAATGTATATACGTTTATCTAAACCTAGAAATGGTGCATTAAAGAGACTGTATAAAAAGTTTTGAAATGGTACACCTGTATAGGGCACTTACTATGAATGCAGATTGCAGGACTGGAAGTTGCTCTGGGTGAGTCAGTGAGTGAGTGGTGAGTGAATGTGAAGGTCTAAGATATTACTGCACACTAAAGCAGAGTTTATTAAACACTGTACACTTAGGCCACACAAATTGATAAAAATGTTTTTCTTTCTATAATAAAAAAGTAACCTTAGCTAGCCAGAGGAGGAAGAGGGCCATGCTGCCTGATGTCTGCAGCTGAGAGACTGGATTGGGGTGCCCCTTTGGTGGCTCTCTGAAATCCCCAAAGGACATTTTGAAAGGAGATATTTATCCATAATCAAGGAGCTGGGGTTAATGCCATCATTACTTGGGTACTGAAAGGAAGCGTGACCTTCTTTTGCAGCTACAGGCTTTTAGGGCAGGAATCATTTATGTTACAGTACGTTTTGCACAATGTTATTGCCCAAATTTGTCTTTAGGAATGTGTGGTTTGCTTTTAGTGCATCAAGGTGAGTCCTTCTTTGTTTGAGAGGGAAAAATAACAAAATTACATTTTCCTCCTAGCCGGAAGCATTTCTGACTATGCTTGCAATAACACCATCTGATGAATGCAAATACGTGGGTCTGTCTTAGTTGTGCCCTCTGTAAACTAACCAATGGTGAAGGCTTTGTTCCAGCTGACCACATGAAATAGCGTGAGGCTTTCTCTCCCTCTCTGCTGAGTTGGAGGGCGATCACTCTCTATTTCCATTGGAAGAGCATGTCACCCGATATTGCACACACTGGGATGAACACAAGAGGCCTTTATCTTGGTTACTTGATCATAGTCCTATGCAATTTTCATTACCTGATTGGCTGCAAGAGAAGAGAAGAGTTTCCCAAGGAAGCCACAGAGATGACAGCACTCCCAGGAGTTCAAAGCCCTCTTAGGGGCACTGGCCCTCCCTATGGTGAGCTGGGACCAATGGCATTTTTTACCTAATGAAGCTCACACGAGTGTGTGGGCAGTGGTGGGGAGGGTGTGGCATGTGTATGTGTATGTGGCACTCCCAGGATCTATATAGTTTATCCTCCTTTTATACCTCAAAAATATTTTGGAAAGGAACTTCTCTACAATGTGTCTTGGACTGCTTCCTGTTCCCATTTCCCTGAATAAACACAGGGTTGCTTCTGTTAATAAAAAAAAAATCTCAGAAAGCAAAGCCTAACAGGCACGAGAACCTCAACCTGAGTGCTGGCTGCCTGCCTCCCATCAGGAGGGAAGGGTATATACCCCATATATAGTGAGCATTTATGGTGAATGAGACACTTTGCATGTTACTTACCTAAACTTTGAGTCTTATGATCTCTTCTATAGGGTGCACTACTGAGATAGGTTATCTGAAGCCACAGAGCACCTTCCCTATCCCAAGCTTCCGCCTGCTTCTTGCCTGGATTTTTGCAATGGCTTTCCAAGTGATCTCTCCACCTCAAAATCTTTTCGCAAGACAGCTAAGATGAGGTTGTCAAAGTACATGTCTGGTCAGGTGACACATACATACTCTTCACTCCCACCCCCACTGCTAAAATCCTCCCATGTTATCCAATGCTTTTAGCACAAAGACCAAATCCCCTACAGTTGCCAGAGTTGCCCTGCGTGATTTGATCCTTTCTCTGTCTCCAGCTTCATGTGGTCCTGCTTTTTCCTGACTCACTGAGCTCCAAACCCATGTTGCTGTGCCATGCTTTTCTCCGGTGCAAGACCTTCCCACGAACTATTACTTCTGCCTGGTGATCGACACACAGGCCCAACTTCCCTACCCCATCCCAGCCTTCCTCAACCCTGAGCATCCTTAAGCTCACAATGGCCATATCACTTCCTCGGGAGTCCTGAGTATGCTGCCTTTGCAGCACTTTCAGCAACATATAATGAATGTTTGATTATCTTCTGACTTTCCTACTAGCCTGGGCCTTTTGTCTTTCTCACTAAGTATATTTTAAATAGTTAGCACAGTGCCTTATGACTGCATATGAATGAATAAATGAATGTTTGAATGAACGGCAACTGGGGTTTAAATATGGTCTGTGCTCATCTCACTGCCATACACTGGTCTCCTAAACATTGGCCCTCTTTCCTTAAAGCCATTGGCTAAAATTCCTCCCTCAATTAATGTCCTTCCTCAATTAATGCTAATAAACACATAGAGTCACTTTCATCTCTTCCAACTGCCTAAAAAAGTCTGTTGATACCAAAATATTCCCCTTGGATATTTCTCCTGTTAGGAACTTCTCATGTCAGCTTTGAATAAATGCTTTCCCTTTTGTACCTACTCTTACCCCACACCCCACTTTCCTTCTATCCCAATGCTCATGGGCTGAGAATATCCCTTCCTCTTCTGTTCAGGAGTCAGAGCTAAGGCACATGTCACAGCTGCTCTCCCCCAAGAGGCAGGGAAGCTGGAAGAATAAGCCATTATATATTACAGGTGAGCGGGCACCCGTGAGCCGGAAAATTAAGGTGCAGATCAGTAAGAGATCTGAGGTTGGAGCACCATCTTCATACTATGTTTAAGAAATTATGTGACAGATTGAAAAAACAAAAACAAAAAAACAAAGGTACAGTGGACCCAGTCTTCTAGTTCCAGCAGTTTCCTTGAAAGCATTTAAGCCTTCAAGTCATTATATTTGTAGCTAGAGCATGACTGCATTGAATTCAACCCAATCAATACTTACTCAGTACCTGCTGTGGTTCAGACACTGTGTAAGGCCCTGGGGACACAGGGTTAAACAGAAAGCAGGCTCTACCCACAGTGCAGAGGTGGAGAGGACCCAAGACAAAGGTGTGTTGTACACTCTGCCAGAGAAAGGGATGACTGCTATAGGAACATGGAGGAGGAGCAGATAATAAGATCTAGTAGAGGGGTAAGGGTGAGGAGATAGCCCAGAGAACAAAGAAAAGGTAACGTCTGAGTGGAGTTTAAGGAAAAAGATAATTTACCAGATAAGTAAGGCAGGAGAGGTTAACCCAGGCTAAGGGATGAGCAAGAGCAAAGTGCAGAAGCTGGAAAGTAGAAAGCGCTTTTGAACAATGAGTATTTTGCTTTGCTAAAGCATTGGGTTTATGTTAACAAATAGCATGACTGTATAATTTATTGTCCAAATTGGATGATTTTGAGAGCAAAGCAGCATGCTGTTAATGATGACAGGCATGAACTAAGACTATCCCAGGCCAATTAGACTTTGGGGCTTCCTACTTAAAGGGGAGGAAGTTCATAGCTGGACACCAGACTGAAACATTGGTGGAATAGGGATTTGAAGGACTTAAACATGCTAAGAAGACAGAATAGGATCCTCAAGGCATTGAAATACCATGGAGGGGTTTTAGTAGGGTAGTAACATGATTGCCCCTGTGTTGGAGATGCTACCTGAGGCCAGGTGCAGTGGCTCGTGCCTGTAATTCCAGCACTTTGGGAGGCCAAGGCAGGTGGATCACCTGAGGACAGGAGTTCAAGATCAGCCTGGCTAATGTGGTGAAACCCTGTCTCTACTAATAATACAAAAATTAGCTGGACATGGTGGCACACGCCTGTAATCCCAGCTACTCGGGAGGCCAAGGCAGGAGAATTGCTTGAATCTGGGAGGCAGAGTGTGCCGAGATTGTGCAATTCAACTCCAGACTTGGCAACAAAAGCAAAACTGTCTCATAAAGAAAAAAAAAAAGAAAAAAGATACTACCTGTGACTGGGTAATTTATTATTATTTTTAAATTTAATTTTACTTTAACTTCTGCGATACATGAGCAGGACATGCAAGTTTGTTACACAGGTAAATGTGTGCCATGGTGGTTTACTGTACCTATCAACCCATCACCTAGGTATTAAGCCCTACACACTTAAGCTGTTTATCTTGATGCTCTCCTTCCACCCCCTCCCCCAAAAGTCCCCATTGTGTTGTTCCCCTCCCTGTGTCCACATGTTCTCATTGTTCAGCTTCCACTCATAAGTGAGAACATGTGATGTTTGGTTTTCTGTTACTGTGTTAGTTTGCTGAAGATGGTGGCTTCCAGCTTCATCCATGTTCCTGATCTTGTTCCCTTTTTTATGGCTGCATAGTATTCCATGATGTACATGTACCACATTTTCTTTATCCAGTCTATTATTGATGGGCATTTGGGTTGATTCCCTGTCTTTGCTATTATGAATAGTGATGCAAAAAACATATTGTATGCATGTACCTTTATAAAAGAATGATTTATATTCCTTTGGGTACAGACCCAATAATGGGATTGCTGGGTCAATTGGTATTTCTAGTTCTAGGTCTTTGAGGAATCGTCACATTGTCTTCCATAACAGTTGAACTAATTTACACTGAGACTGGGTAATTTCTAAAGAAAAGAGGTTTAACTGACACAGTTCCACATGGCTGGGAGACCTCAGGAAACTTACAATCATGGTGGAAGGTGAAGGTTAAGCAAACACCTTCTTCACATGGTGTCGAGAAAGAGAGAGCACAGGGGAACCTGCCATTTTTAAACCATTGACTGTCATGAGAACTCCCTCACTATCACAAGAACAGCATTGGGGAACCCGCCTCCATAGTCCAATCACCTCAGACCAGGGTCCCTCCCACGACACGTGGGAATTACAATTTGACATGAAATTTGGGTGGAGACACAGAGCCAAACCATATCAGTAGCTGTGCTGAGGAGATTAAAGGTGTGCGAAAAGGAGCTAGCCTGTGAGCCTTGCAAGGGCAGGAATCACATTTCTGATCTGTAATTTATACCCAGTGTATACCCAGTTGTGGGGAGCACATTGTCTGGCAGCCTTAAGAGAAGGAGCTTAATAAAAATTTCAAATGCAAAGCCTTTCCTGATCTTTGTCTTTAAAACTACAGCCCCTTCTGCATCCCTTAACACCAGTCTTCCCCTTTTCCTTCTCTGCTTAATTTGTCTCCATGAAGTTAACAACTCTCTGTATGCTATATAGCGTGTCTGTGTCCTCCCTCTAGAACATAAGCTCTGTGAGGGCAGAAACTTTTTATCTGTTTTGCTCACTGCTGTTTTCCTAGTGCCTGGTGCAAGGAAGACACTAAAGACACATGTGTTGAAGAAAAAGGAGGCAAGGAGATTTGTTTGGAGTCTCTGACAACCATATGGTAGGGGAGGATGAGGATCTGGAAAGGGTATCTTGGTAGAGAGAAAGAGGAAACCTGGAACTAAACATGCAAAAGTCTGGGCCATCCTTTGGGATCATCCTGCACAGGACCTTTCCATCTTTGTGGTTCTTTCTGTGGGCCCCTGTGCCGTGATCTGCCATGAATCAGCGTCTAAGGATCACCCAGGCCCCCTGTCTGTAAATCATTAACACCTCTGTTTGACTGCCTAGCCAAGGTCACCATCATTTCCTGCCCAGCTTGACTCCCTGAGTGCTCATAACTTGCCTGTGAATGTTTGATGAAGAATGGTATTTGCCATGTGAGCAACGGAAAGGAACCTAAGTTCACATAGTTCATTTTCAAGCACTCTTTTTTTCAGTTCAAGAGGTTTAGGTGTCTTTTCTCTGCTACTAAATAGCCCTTTTCAGTGGCTCTCTCCCCTTCCAGACCTGCTTTGAGGGCCCCCTCTGTGAGCCGGCAGGCTCCTCTTCCATAGGCGCCTGTTTCTCTCAAGCTCTTACTTTGTGTGTGACTTGCTCTTTCTGTGTCTCGGCCTTACCCCCAAATAAATTGGACAAGTGGGTTTTGGGATCCTCCCTCAGGATAACTCAGCCGTGGCCAACCATGCCCCCAAACCACAAATGACTAAGAAAGTGAAGCCCTCCAAGCTGCCCACATCTCCCTCTAGGCCAACTGTCAATTCTAAGCCATCTTTGTGGTTTCTTCTGGGAAAGCTATGGGCTGTCCTTCATGTCAACAAAACCCCTGGCGACCTGCCTGGGCCTGCCTGGTCGTGCTGGGGACTGTGCTGTGGCAACAGACAGGGCTTCTCTGTCACATCCACATTCTACACTATGCTGGCACTGGATGGGGGAAGAGGAGCGGGCTGGGGGTGTTGTGATTAGAATCCAATGCCCCAGATCCTGCCATCTGGAAAGGGCAGCTCCTGGGGATTACTTGGAAACTAGGGACACCTGGAGACAACTGTTATTAGGTCTGAAATGGGGAGTTCAGGGCTGAGGATGGAATTCCAGTACATTTCAGTTTTCAGGAATGAGTTACAAGCTAAGAGATAAATGTAGACCCTGTGGTAGAACCTAACATGCCGACTCTGCAGAGGAGGACAGCAGGAACACAGACGCACATTTTTTCAGAGTGAGGCCAGTTGGGAAATGAGATTGACAGCCAAAGGCTAAGATTGTGCTGGTGAATGGGAAGCTCATAAAAAGGGCACAAGAAAGAAGTGATTCAGGTCTTAGGAACAGCTGCCGGGGTTCCCTAACACTCTCACTCCATTTTCAGGAAAGCATATCATTCAAGTTCCATTTAGGACCTCTGCTTCTCTAGAGGCACCCAGACATTCTCCCGATTCACCCTTCTATCGGGATTGATTGTGAAAGCAGCAGTTAGTGGCTTATTCATTTATTCTCAAGTTCCCATCATGTCCATTGGCAGGTCCTGAGATGCAGTGGTGAGCAAAGCATAGTCCCTGCCCTCCCAAGGTCCCAAGCTAGTGGAGAGGGCCGACTAGCAAACAGGAGGATAGCAATCATCATCCTGTTTGCTAGTCTGCCCTCTCCTTGTTCAGAGGAACTGTCCAATGATAGCGTTCATCTCCTTAGTGATGAGCACTATCATTGGACAGTTCCTCTGAAGAAGGGTCCCTGCTGCAGGAAGCAAAAGCAGTCCCACACGGCGGGGAAATGGAAGGAAGCAGGGAAGCCACAGAGGCATAGAGAGCAACAGTAAAGGGATCTGAGGGGATATGGATGGAACGTCCAAATCCCTGACAGCAGCAGCCAGCAGAGCCAACGCAGCCTTCCTGATGAAGATAGACTTCCCAAGACGGTCACACCACGCCCTGGAGCAGGGCGAGAGTCACCAGGATTGGTTGAGAAGACTGAAGGGTTGGGTTTGGGAGACGGTAGAAGAGGAAGGGCAGCGCAGGAGCAAATGCCTGCACAGCAGAGCCTTGGGGCCCCTCCTTCAAAAGACGCCTCCCCGCACCTTGGGCGGCTGCTTTTCCATTTGTGAATTGCAAGATAACCTCAGGATTATCTAACATTTTTTTCTTACAAAACAAAAACGTATGATACTACCTAGTTCCCTTTGAAAAATAATCGTGTGTTGTTGAGAATGACGTCTGCTCCAGACCTTGGTGGTCAGTGCTGGGTCACGGCCAGCTCCTTCACAGATGACCCTGATGCTGAAAGCCCGCGGTACGTCTGCCTCCATGTTGTTACCCATGAGCACCTGCTGCAGCCGCCTGCCCTGGGATCTGAGGGAAGTGACCCCTTTCAAGGAATAACTGCTCATTTGTTGGCCCCTCCACCCAAATTCTGGTTCTGGGAAGATGGAAGAGGCTCCTGGCTGAGGGTGGAGACAAACCTCCTCAGATTTTCCTTTGAAAACATTTTCTAAGTGAAGACAAATTAGCCTGAGGGGACATTTCTCTCGCCTTCCTTCAACTCCCCTTTCAAGTTAATAGAAATCTGTACTTTGTATGGTCTTCTATTTTAGAAAATCCACACTTTGGTGACTGCAGAACTGAATGGTTCTGCCTCTGGAACATAAATCTAATATTTCTGCCTCTGCCGGAAACAGGGACACTTCATTTTTGAATCTGTAGAATGTCCAAATATCAGTGAAACTAAAGAGTCTAAAGTGAGACCAATGTGTTTTCCAGATGGGGAAACTGAGGCACCATGTGGGAAAGTGGTTTATGAGGGGCAACACGGAGAGATCTAGAACATGGTGCTTAGTGGCTTGGTGCCCTTTCCCTTCCACTGTTCTGGGCAGGTCCTTCCAGCTCTAATGTGTGGATGGGAGTGAGAGATGTAGGAGAGGCAGAGTCTACACAGCTCTCACACTAGGCCTTGTGTCCACAACCCCATTCTCTAGAGCTGCTTTTCCCTACTATGGCCTTGGTCCTGACTCTCAGGCCCATGTGGCAGGCCTCCTGGGTCTACTGGGTAGAAGATCAGGGTTAAGTTTCCTTTTAAGAAGTGTGGTGATGAAGCAGAATGTTGAAGGGGTCTTGGTGGCAGAGTCCAGAGTCCTGTTCTTGAAACTCCTGTGACATGAGCAAGTGCCTTCTCATCCCTGGACTTCAGTGTCCCCCCCTGGAAAATGGGAATATGGGATCAGAAGATGCTGAAGGGACCAGCTCTGATCACCAAGGCGCCTCTGACCATGGTGCCTGCTCACTCCTCTTTGCCTCAGACAACCTGGACTTGTCTCCTTGTTTCATGATTTGCTCACCATTCTTTTTGAGTCTTGTGATGCTGGATTCCCAGTGTTGGTCCCTCCTGACCCTGGCAGGCCCGAGGCTAAAACTAAAATCTTAAATGAAGATGCATGCATTGGAGTGGAAAGGGAGTGTACAGCCACATTTCTTCCACCCAGAGTGGGCTGCAATCCTGCCAAGGGAGAGGGACCAGGCAAGCCAGAGAAACCTGCTTTGCAGCCAAGCCTGCTTATCTGCACTTCCAACTCATAAAACCTATACACTTCCTTCTTGTCCAGCAAGTCATGGACACTGTTGAAAATCCTACTCCATTAGTAACAGGGTGAAACCCTTCAAGCTGAGCTGGCACTGGGGAGCTGTGGCCATCTCTTAACCAGTCCTTCCTGGTCCACATCCCCTAAATGGAAGCATTCTCTTTACTGCTGTACTAGATGCTAAGTTTCTGCTGAAAAACCCTAAATGTAGTTTATGACCAAAAGAAACTTCTTGTTATGCTAAGTACCTCCTTCACAGGTATTTTCTTCAGCTTTTTTGCGTCATGTAGTTGGTTCTTCCTCCATCCTTTTCTCAGAAATGTGTGGTTGAGTGAGGAAGGAAGATCAGTCATTCACTCCTTAGCGTGCAGACATGCAAAAGTTGTGCCTCTCCTCTGGGATAAATGAGTGTTTTTTTGTCCCCTGTGTATTAGTCAAGGTTCTCCAAAGAAACAGAACCAATGGAAAGGAGATGTGTGTGTGTGTGTGTGTGTGTGTGTGTGTGTGTAGACAGAGAAAGAGAAAGAGATTTATTATAAGGAATTGCCTTATACAATTATGGAGGCTGATAGGCCTCAAGATCTGCAGGGTAAGTCATCAAGCTGGAGACCCAAGGGAATCAATGGTGTAGTTCCAATCTACAGGCTGGCAGACTCAAGACCTGGAAAGAACTAATGTTACAATTCAAATGCAGGAAAAAAAAGAAAAAAAAAAAAACAGTGCCCCAATTTGAAGGCCATCAGGCAGGAGGAATTCCCTCTCATTGGGAAGAGGGTCAGCCTACTTGTTCTGTTCAAGCCTTTCACTGATTGAATGAGACCCACTCACATTAGGCAGGGCAAGCTGCTTTCTTCAGTCTACCAATCTAAATGTTAGTTTTATCCAACACACCCTTACAAAATAACATTTGATCAAATATCTGGGAATCCTGTGACCTAGTCCAGCTGGCACATAAAAGTAATTATTGCACCCCCACTAAAGAAATTCAATTAATTTGTAATCCAGGGGAATGGAATTTTTGGGGTGTGTGGGTCTTTCTTGAGGCCAGCAAAATTGCACTGTATGGAGATTACTAACAAAAGTCTTTCTTACCCTTAATGGTCGGACAGCCCCATCTCCTGAAACATTTTACTAATTGAGGCTTAATGGCATGATTATTCTGATTTTCCTTATTTTGCTGTTTGTGTTTGAACTTTGAAAGAATGGCCAATTTCTCTAAGATGAATTATAGACACAAGTTTTATCTGACATTAATCCAAGAATAAGCCTTTTTTGAGTTTTTCAAAGTCATTTACAATCCCTTTAATCAAGAAAGTCATAACAAATGATTAATATTTCTCTATGATTCCAAGTTGCCCTTCAAAAAAGAAAAGAAAAATGCTCAGTTGGGAGAGTATTGAACAAGACTATGATTATGCTAAAGAAAATTATCATGTAAGAATTATTTCAAGGAAATATAAAAGGCAGATGCATTTTTTTCATCTCCACCTAAAGGAGAAAAAAAAAAAGCGCTATCCTAACATCTATATCAAGATAAGGAAAGCTCCAGAGGAGTGTGCCGTGGTTACATTACTAAAGCAGTGGGGCCATGATGCTGCTGGGTCTTCATTTAAGTGACTCTGTCTGATTAGATGTGGGTGACCATGATCTTCCCAGGCAAACAGCAGTAGGAAGTAAGCATGTAAATTCCATAATATTAAATATGGGACCAGAAGGCTAGATGAGGGCCCTCAGACTGTCTCCACTACCAAATAGAACAAGAAAATTAAAGCACAGGCATAGGTAGAGAAGTAAACTCAACCCACCTTGCTCCCCTGAATCTTAACTATGCTGCCTCCTGGTATGTGCAGACATAATACAACTGTCAGTGTTCAATTGCAGAAAGAGGAGCTCTCCTTCTATCTGGGTGGAAGAGTATTAAATTTGCAGAAACAATGGCAGGACTGAAGAAACAGACTCCAGGTTGAGCTTCCAGGAATGACACCCAAAGCCACATGGCAGATCAAGAAGATCTCAAGGGGCATGCTGCTCCTGCCACAATCCAGAGGCCGTTTCTGCTAAAGTGGGAACCTGCATCTATACCTGCTGGTTCCAGAACTATCATGCTTCTGCTGTGGCCTGCGTCAGCAAAATAAAATGCTTTGTGAAGCAAATGAAATTTCGCCTCTCTCCCAGTGAAATTCAGTTCCCAACCAGTATCATGAGCGGCAGATTGAGGGTATCTAAATCATACCCAGAACTCTAGCTAGAAGGAGTCTGGGAAGCACAGTGTTTAGTGATCAACCTCTACAGTGCAGAATGGCACTCAGGAGAGAGACAATTCACATTTATGACACAGTGCAGGCACTCGTGGTATAGCAGGAGAGCACAGGTTCAGAGGCACATGCTTCATCTCTTTAAGCATCAATTCCTTACTCCTTAAAAATGGAGATAAAACTTACCTTGTAGAATTAAATGAAGTACCTATTCAAAGTTTTCATAGTAAGTCCCATAAATGTTAGTTTCCTCTTACACTTGAATTAGAAATCCAGGTCATGACTAATGGGAATCAGTCAAACTGATTTCTTTTACGGAAGTTTGTTTAATGTTTGTTTTTGTTTTTGTTTTGTTTTGTTTTGTTTTGAGACAGAGCCTCACTCTACTGCCCAGGCTAAAGTGCAGTGGCACAATTATGACTCATAGCAGCCTCGACCTCCTGGGCTCAGGTGATCCTCCTACCTCAGCCTCCTGAGTAGCTGGGACTACAGGCACACATCCCCATGCCCAGCTAATTTTTGTATTTTTTGTAGAGATGGGGTTTTGCCATGTTGCCCAGGCTGGTCTCGAAGTCCTGGGCTCAAGCAATTTGCCTGCCTTGACCTCCCAAAGTGCTGGGATTACAGGCATGAGCCACAGCGCCCAGCTGTAATAATTATTTGAAGCATAAATATTCAATTCAGCCAACCCTGGCTGAATGCTTACAGTGTGCAAGATGCTGCACAGAAGTTCGTTGGGTTACACAGGTAGGTGAGCCATTTCTCATCTCTGTCTCTCAGGTTCTCTGACTTATAGAAGAAGGTTAGGGGATCAGAAAAGCTATCCAAAATGGAATGGTTGAGATGGGCCTTAACTAAGGTAACTATCTGGTTTATCATTCAAATCAGGCCCTCTGAGACTGATGGGGAACTGTTAATAATTACGCTAGAGAGACAGGTGTAAACCAGGGCTAAACTGAACAAGCGAGGATACGGAGTCACTCTAGCCTTCAAGGATGCAGCTATCAAGTCTGTCAGTTTTACAGTAATCCCATAAGCCTAACTCTTTTTTTCTTTGTTTGTTTTTTGGAGACAGGGTCATGCTCTGTCACCCAGGCTGGAGTGAAGTGGCACAATCTTGGCTTACTGCAACCTCTGTCTCCTGGGTTCAAGCAATTCTTGTGCCTCAGCTTCCCCAGTAGCTGAAATTACAGGTTTGCGCCACCAAGCCCAGCTAATTGTTTTGTATTTTAGTAGAGATGGAGCTTCACCATGTTGCCCAGACTGGTCTCAAACTCCTCCTGAGCTCAGGCAATCTGCCCACCTTGGCCTCCCAAAGTGCCAGGATTATAGGCGTGAGCCACTGCAGCCAGCCCCATAGGCCTAACTGAAAATTGCTTATTTCAGGGTCATGTACTGTCTTGGCCTTAGGCTGAAAATAATCAATAGGAAGAAAATGACATGTACTACAGTAGACTTGGTTACAAGTGACAGAAACACAACCCAAACTAGCTTGAGCAACAAGGGGACCTTTTTGGATCACACAATCATGAGGTGACCTGGGCCCTGGAATTACAGAACCAGGCCCATGAACTCCATCAGTGCTCTGTCACTCATATGCTGTTCTCTGTCTTGTCTCTGCTTCTAATGACATGCGAACCTTATCCTCTCAAACAGACTGTATTAGGCCGTTCTTGCATTGCTATCAAGGAATACCCGAGATTGGGTAATTTATAAAGAAAAGAGGTTTAATTGCCTCACAGCTTTGTAGGCTGTACCAGCATGGTGCCCCCATATTCTCAGCTTCTGGGGAGGGCTCAAGGAGCTTTTACTCATGGAAAAAGGTGAAGCAGGAGCAGACACATCACATGGCCCATAGCAGGGGTAAGAGAGAGAAGGAGGAAGGTGCCACATACTTTTAAATAATCACATTTCACAAGGACAACATCAAGGGATGGTGCTAAACCATTCATGAGAAATCCACCACCCCATGATCCAGTTACCTCCCATTACTGAGGATTTTTTTTTTTGAGGCAGAGTCTTGCTTTGTTGCCAGGCGCCAGGCTGGAGTACAGTGGTAGGATCTCGGCTCACTGCAACCTCTGCCTCCCAGGTTCAAGCAATTCTCCTGCCTCAGCCTCCCGAGTAGCTCGGACTACAGGTGCACGCCACCATGTCCAGCTAATTTTTATATTTTTACTAGAGACGGGGGTTTCACCATGTTGGCCAGGATGGTCTTGATCTCTTGACCTTGTGATCCGCCTGCCTTGGCCTCCCAAAGTCCTGGTATTACAGGCATGAGCCACCGCGCCTGGCCAAGCATTATATTTTAACGTGAGATTTGGAGGGGATATCCAAACTATATTACTAACCTTCTGTCCAAGGATGGGCCAATGCTCCCAAAAGTTGCAAGCTCTTATCTTCCCTGTATCACCATCTGAGATAAACTCTTCTCAGCTCCAGTTCAAAAACTCCCAGAAATTATTCTGACAGGTCTACTTTGGGTCACGTGCCCAGTCCCTGGACCTTTGCCACTATGGCCAAGGGGGACGATATCAACCCCCCTAAAACTACACTGGAGTGAGGGGGTCAAGATTGGAACCATCACCCCATTTTCCTAAAAATCATCTTTACCTATTCTCTTTTGCCTCTGTGTGTTCATCCCTTACTTAACTTCTTGAGAATGGAAATGTAACCTTTACTCTCCTTTTTCTCTGCTGGCCAGACCACCTGCAAGCATTGCTTGCTTAGAAGTTAGAGGGATGAATTCTTCAAACCAAACCAGGTACCTTCTGGAATTCTCTTCTGCCAGTAGATTGTCTCAAGACTGCAGTTAATCCATAATCTGCCCATTATGGCACTGGCCAGACCACCGGATGACCCATTACTACAGATACATTGTGGAGCAAGTAAGGTAGACCCCACACCTCCACACCCTTCTACATACCCTGCATACCAAAATTTCTCTTCTTAAAACCCTGCTTTCTGCCTAGAAAGCGAAAAGTGTCCTCTTTAGTTAGGAATCTGGCTCTTTCCCATTGCTAAGCTCTGGTATAAAGTCACTTTCTTTATACCACCTCGTGCTTGTTATTTGATTTCACAGATGGCAAGCAGCTGCAACTGTATTTGGTAATAAAGGGGCTATTCCTGGAAAAGGAAGGGAGGCTGGATGAACTGGAGAATGCACTTACACTAGGGGGCTTTGAAAAGATCCGCATTTCCTAAGTATAAACCATTTATCTGGGTATCCTCATTTCTAAAGCAAATTCTTCCATGTAAGTTTCCTTGTTTGTCTACACTGACCAAGGACTCAGATGATTACCAAAGATCCACTGTGCTATGGCCTGCATAGCAAACTTACAGCAAGGAGCAGCCATTCATAAGTCCAGAATAAGGAATAAATCCCTCAACAAGCAGACAAGCATTTAAAGAGGCCAAATACATCGATTCAACCAATGACAGATAAATTTCATAATAATCTCAAAAGCATCGCGGAGAGGGAGGCATGGGTAGAGAATGATGGACATACTTAGCATCAGCAAAAACAAAATGAATGAATGAATGAATTTTGAGACACAGTCTTACTCTGTTGCCCAGGCTGGAGTACAGTGGCATGATCATAGCTCACTGCAGCTTCCTTCTGTCAGGCTCAAGTGATCCTCATGTCTCGGCCTCCTGAGCGGATGAGACTACAGATGCACAACCACGCGTGGCTTATCTTAGTTTTTACTTTTGGTAGAGACAAGGTCTCACTATTTTGTCCAGACTGCTGTCGAACTACTCAGCTCAAGCGATCTTTTTGCCTCAGCCTCCCTAACTGCTGGGATTATAGGCATGAGCCACCAGCCAGAACTATTTATAGGTTGTAAGATTTTGGAAAAGTTCAAATTCTCTGACCCTCAGTATTCCCATCTCTTAGATAGAAAGATTAATACTTTCCTCATAGGTACTGAGAGGGTAAAATAAGGTAACATTGATAAAAGGATTAAAAAGTGTGCTTTCTTCTCTTCGGCCCCATGCCAGTCAGGGAGTTTGTTTGTTTGTTTATTTAGAGACGGAGTTGCCCAGGCTGGAGTGCAATAGTGTGATCTCGGCTCACTGCAACCTCCACCTCCTGAGTCCAAGTGATTCTCCTGCCTCAGCCTCCTGAGTACCTGGAATACCTGTCACCATGCCTGGCTAATTTTTGTATTTTTAGTAGAGACAGGGTTTCACCATGTTGGCCAGGATGGTCTTGAACTCCTGACCACCCGTCTTGGCCTCCCAAAGTGCTGGGATTATAGGCATGAGCCACTGCACCTGGCCCAGTCAGGAAGTTTATATGAGCAATCGGGTAAAGTTTCTGAAATATATATGTCCAGAAAAGTGCTTTGAGAGAAGTAATGCTCTATTTTCCAGCAAACTGGCATTAGGGACAACTCATGAAGATGACTGATTTTTTTTCATTTATTACGGAGGTAGTTTGGAACCCCTACCTTGACTGTTTGCAGCCCTGTAGCAATTACCATTTGCACCACTCCCCTGGCACAGACCACAGATGGCATTGTTCAATTAACTATTGTTTGGTTTGTGGGAATTCCACCCTAATCAGTGACCTAAGGCACTTAATTTAACCTCTCAGCCTCATTCTCCAAGTTGAAAAACTGAGTTGAATAATACTTCAAAGAGTTGCTGTGAAGACTAAAGATAATGTGTGAAAAGCACCTGGTAGTGTGCCTGGCACATAGGAGTCCTAATGAGCATTTCTCTGCCTGTCCTCTTCTCCTGTATCCAGCCCTAACCAGAGAATAGAGTCTATTAGACATCTATGCTCCACTCACATGAAAAATTTGAAGTTTGTTTTACTAACAAGTCCAGTATGGAGTACCTCTGTTGAGAACTAGGGACCCCCATGTCCCTCAAGTCACAAAATTCCCTATGCTACACGTTTGTATCTAGCCAGCATGAATAGGTTTTTGCCCTGGAGCATGGTAACCAGCCACTAGCCGGATCCTGATCTCAACTCAGTGAACCTTGATGTGATTTCCAGTGGACTTTGACTATTTCTCTTTGAGATAATGCAGGAGCCTGTGTTTGTCACCTGCTTTTGATCCTGTTATGGAGACTGTTGATTTTTTCCTCTCGGAAGTTGGTCCCTACATCATCATTTTCTTGGCCCATTTTGTTCCAGCTTCTTCTTCTTTTTTTTTTGTCCACAGACTGACCAGTCTCTGAAGCCCCAGCAGTGTCTGGTGACTCAATTCCTCCAAGTTTTAACAGTGAACCCTGAGTTTAGACACGACTGTGCATCATTTAGGTTTTTGAAAGACAGCTATTGCGGGATTGCTAAATCAGTGTATTTTCATACTATTTGGACTGAAATAATCATCTGTCAGCATTGATCAAATCAGATCCTTCTTTATCAATTGCCTTAGGTCAGCTTCTTTAATTTTTTTTCTCTTTTTTTTTAATGAGATTGGGTCTCACTCTGTCCCCAAGTCTGGAGTGCAACGGCATGATCACAGCTCACTGCAGCCTCAACCTACTAAGATCAAGCGATCCTCCCACCTCAGCCTCCTGAGAAGCTGATACCATAGGACATGCCACCATACTGGGCTAAGTTTTACATTTTTTTGTAGAGATGGGGTCTCCCTATATTGCCCAGGCTTGTCTTGAACACCTGGGATCAAGCGATTTTCCCACCTCAGCCTCCCAAAGTGCTGGGATGGGTGTGAGCCACCATTCCCAGCAGATCAGCTGCTTTACAAACAGACTATAAGTCAAGTATTTGTGTTCAAGGGATATGTTAAAGAAGCACTCTCAGGATAAACTGGTAAGAGAACCAGAGAAGCAGAAAAGGGAAAGAAAAGAGACCCGACCAGGATGAGACTTGGGACCAAGTCAGAGTCAGTCTGATGGCATAGGGGAGCCTCAGGGGAGATAAATGACATCTTAGAGTTTATCCAAACTGAAGGCAAGGGAGCTGGGGTCCCCATAACTGCATCATTAGCCATTAGAAGCACAAGAACACAGAACCTGGAAGCAACATTCGAGATGGTAAAGAGGATACAGAGAGATCTGGGCAGAGCCTTGGCACTGCCCTCTACTCCAAGATTCCCTGATGGACGATCATATATTAAATATTTCCTGCTTTTGCACCTTTGCAAAAAGGGGAACTTGCTGTTCTATGATTCATTACTTTTCAATGTTTAACAAGGCTAATATTAGCCCTTACTGGGGCTAAAATACATGTCTCTGTAACTTCCACTCACTGGTTCTAAGCAATTAGTCTATTATCAAACTCATCAGGCATTTATTGAGCATCTATTATGTGCTGAGAAATACACTAAGTGCGGTTTATTCCATCACACACCATAGTCTCTATTCCTTCTAGCTTTAAATAATCTCTAAATTTGATAAGCACATCATCAACTTTTGACAAAGGCATTAATAAAACCACTGCATAGGACAGGGCCAAGGAAGCTTATAACATGCCACTTGATCAATATTTGGAAGGGTATCATTTTCAACCAGCTGTTTGAAACTTCCTAACTATGTCCAGACCCATTTTCTCCATCTGGCTCAAAATATTTTGTGAAAGTCAGTGTTTGACTTCACCTTTAGCCCAGGTTCGATAAAGTAGCTAGATACTATGAACAAAAACTGGCACTATATCATGCCCAGGCTTAGGGTAGATGGAATGATGGTCCTGAGAAATTCAGAGGAGCTCTATATCCCTTTAGTTATACTGAGAGCACAACTTCCTGGCTTCTCTTCCAGCTCTCCAGCTATGAGGTCCTGTCCCCAAAGAAAGGAGGACATAATAGGCCCGGTGCAATGGCTCACACCTCTAATCCTAGCACTTTGGAAGGCTGAAGCAGGTGGATCACTTGAGGTCAAGAGTTCGAGACCAGCCTCACCAACATGGTGAAACCCCATCTCTACTTAAAAAAAAAAAAAAATAGCTGGTGTACACCTGTAATTTCAGCTCCTTGAGAGGCTGAGGCATGAGAATCTCTTGAACCCAAGAAGTGGAGGTTGCAGTGAGCTGAAATCGCACCACTGCACTCTAGCCTGTGTAACAGAGTTTCAAAAAAAAAAAAAAACAGAAAGACTTAATAAAGCTGTTGGGGCATCAAAAATAAATAAATTAATTAAAATTAAAATACGTTCTTTAAAATGTTATTAATCTTTAAAAATATGTTATTTATAATGCCATTTTGCCATTTCTTAATCTACGTGTCTGATAATCCTGCCCCCAAGCAATTTGGTTCTTAGTTAACCCATGCTGCCTCCTAGTGACCATTGCATTTTCTGGATGTTCTAGTAAAATGTCAAATGGTCATCATCAGGGAATTCTGCTCCCAATATCATCCATAATACAGGAAAAAGTCAGCAACAGCAGACTTAATAGAAATCTGACTCTCTACCAGAGAACATCTTTCCACCATGCTCCATGCTGAGAAGGAAGGATTTGTAAGCCTCACTCCTATGGCTGCTTTCCAAATATCTGATTCCAACAGGCCCATCCAATATAGTGGTAAGGTGATCCTGATAATCACCAATAGATGCATCAGGGCAGTAATTGAAAGTTTTTATTCACTGAACATTTTCTGAGCCATGTCCTGTGCTGAGTAATTTTACTATACTAAGGAAGCTTAGAGTCAAATCCTATTTTAGAAGAATGACCTTACATTTTTCTCATCTCCTACATCTAACACAGAGATATTGATTTTACCCTTACAGAGTTGTTATGAAAAGTGTGTAAGTTAAACACTTAGGTGGGAGCTTTGTATAGAGTAAGAGATTCCTTTTTTCTTCTTTTTAATTTTTTAAAATTCTTACCCTAGAGCTGATTCTACCTGAAATATACCTATTATATAAGAAAAGTCAGATAATCATCCCAATGAATGCCTAAGCGGCTTTCAATAAAGTCCAACATTCTGTTTGTAAAAATAGGAGATAAAAACAAAAGAATAGAAATAGGCAGACACTGGATTGAAAAAATACAGCAATAGCAATAGCATCTTCTATGAGCAAGGCACTTGGCAGTTTGCAAAGAACTTTGCATATATGGTTTCACTGGGTTCTTAAAATAACTCGATGAAGTGAGCAAGGAAGAGGTTATTATTCTTTCTATTTTACAAATGATGAACCTAAGTCATGGGACTTTTAGGAAGCTTGAACTTGAACAGGGTGAGGTTACATCTTGTGAGTAATTGGCATAATTGTCAGAGTCCTCTGAGGATCCCTGCTGGAGCTGATGTTTCTTAGATATGTTCTACAAGACTTAGGAAGCACCATGAATGTTGAATCTCTAAGTCTTCAAATGAAACTAAGGTCAATTTTTAGCCTATGTGCCGCAAATTTAATGGGTACAATTTACATGGTGATTACCTAGTTTTGTGTGATAGGCCTATAATACAGCTAATGCATTTTTAAGGAAAACAATCTAAATATAATAATAGAATAATAGATTTGGGGCTATTGGGTGGTACAAAACACTTTGACTTGGGAGTCAGAAGATCTGGGTTCTAGTCTTGTCCCTGTCAGTAACTATATATGAGCTTGGGAAAGTTACTTAATTTTACTTTTCTTTAACTTTGATTTTAAGTTCAGGAGTACCTGGGCAGGTTTGTTATATACGTAAACTTGTGTCATGGGAACTTGTAGTACAGATTATTTCGTCATCCAGGTATTAAGCCTGGTACCTACTAGTTATTTTTCCTGATCCTCTCCCTCCTTCCAACCTCCAACATCCGATAGGTTCCAGTGTGTGGTGTTCCCCTCTATGTGTCCATATGTTCTCATCATTTAGCTCCCACTTGTAAATGAGAACATGCAGTATTTGGTTTTCTGTTCCTGCAGTAGTTCACTATAAATAGGAGCCTCCAGTTCCATCCATGTTCCTGCAAAGGATATGATCTTGTTTTTTATGGCTTCAAAGTATTCCATGGTGTATATGCACATTTTTATACAGTCTACCATTGATGGGCATTTAGGTTGATTACATGTCTTTGCTATTGCGCATAGTGCTACAATGAACATACACATGCATGTATCTTTGTGGCAGAATTATTTATATTCCTTTGGGTAATAACCCAGTAATGGGATTGCTAGGTTGAATGGTATTTCTGTTTTTAGGTCCTTAAGGAATTGCCACACTGTTTTCCATATTGGTTGAACTAATTTATAACCGTATATAAGTGTTCCTTTTTCTTCACAACTTCACCAACATCTGTTATTTTCAGACTTCTCAATAATAGTCATTCTAACTGATGTGAGATGATATCTGTGATTTTTTTTCTTTTTTTTCTGAGACATAGGGTCTCATTCTGTCACCAGCTGGAGGGCAGTGGTGTGATCTCAGTTCACTGGAACCTCCTGCCTCAGCCTCTTGACTAGCTTGAAGTACAGAAACACGCCACCATACCTGGCTCATCTTTGTATTTTTTGTAGAGATGCATTTCTTTTTGTAGAGATGTTGCATAAGCTGGTCTGGAACCCCTGAGCTCAAGCAATCCACCCAACTCAGCCTCTCAAAGTACTGGGAGTTACAGGCATGAGCCACCGCACTGAGCCTTCATTGTTGTTTTAATTTGCATTTCTCTAATGATGAGTGATGTTGAGCTTTTTTCATATGATTGTTGGTCACATGTATGTCTTCTTTTGAAAAGTGTTCATGCCCTTTGGCCACTTTCTAATGGGGTACTTTGGGTATTTTTGGAAATTTGTTTAAGTTCCTTATAGACGCTGGATATCAGGCCCTTGCCAGATGCATAGTTTGCAAAAGCTTTCTCTCATTCTGTAGGTTGTCTGTTCACTCTGTTGATAGTTTATTTTGCTGTGTAGAAACTCTTTAGTTTAATTGGATTGCATTTGTCAGTTTTTGCTTTTGTTGCCATTGTCATGAAATCTTTGCCCATTCTTCTGTACAGAATGGAATTACCTAGGTTGTCTTCCAGTGTTTTTATAGTTTTGGGTTTTTAAGTCTTTAATCCATCTTGAGTTGATTTTTACATGTGGTGTAAGGAAGGAGACTACTTTCAATCTTTTGCATATGGCCAGCCAGTTATCCCAGCACGACTTGTTGAATAGAGAGCACTTTCTCCATTGCCTGTTTTGTCAGCTTTGTCAAAGATCAGATAGTTGTAAGTGTGTGGCCTTATTTCTGGGCTATTTTTTTCCATTTGTCTGTGTGTCTGTTTTTGTACTGGTACCATGCTGTTTTGGTTATGGTAGTCTTGTAGTACAGTTTGAAGTCAGATAATGTGATGCCTTTGACTTTATTCTTTTTGCTTAGGATTGCCTTGGCTATTTGGACACTTTTTTGGTTCCATATGAATTTTAAAATAGTTTTTTCTAGTTCTGTGAAGAATGTCATTGGTAGTTTAATAGGAATAGCATTGAATCTATAAATTGCTTTGGGCCATATGGCCATTTTAATGATATTGATTCTTCCTATTCATAAGCATGAAATGATTTTCCATTTATTTGTGTCATCTCTGATTATTTTGAGCAGCATTTTATAATTGTCATTGTAGAGATCTTTCACCTCCCTGGTTAGCTGTATTCCTAGGTATTTTACTCTTTTTGTGGCAATCGTGAAAGGATTACATTCCTGATTTGGCTCTCAGCTTGGCTGTTGTTAGTTTATAGGAATATTGGTGATTTTTGTACATTGATCTTGTATCCTGAAACTTTGCTAAAGTTTTTTATCAGTTGAAGGAAGGAGGTTTCAGGTTGAGACTATGGGGTTTTCTAGATATAGAATGTCATCTGCAAATAGTAATAGTTTGACTTCCTTTCTTCCTGTTTGGATGTTCTTTGTTTTTCTTGCCTGATCGCTCTGGCCAGGACTTCCAATGCTATGTTAAATAGGAGTAATGGGAGAGGGCATCCTTGTCTTTTGCTGGTTTTCAAGAGGAATGCTTCTAGCTTTTGCCCCTTCAGTATGATGGCTGTGGGTTTGTCACAAATGGCTCTTATTATTTAATGGTATGTTCCTTAAAAGCCTAGTTTATTGAGAGTTTTTAACATGAAGGGGTGTTTTATCAAAAGCCTTTTCTACGTCTACTGAGATAATCATATGGTTTTTGTCTTTCTTTCTGTTTATGTGATGAATCACATGAATTGATTTGTGTATGTTGAACCAACTTTGCATCCCAGGGATAAAGCCTACTTGATCTACTTAATCCTTCATTTTAGTTTCCTCATTCATGAAGTGGTGAGTAACACGCAGGGTTTGTTGTGTTAAAGAAGAAAATATACGTAAAGGCTCCTGCCTAGTGCCTGATACATAGTAGGTATTCAAAAATTATTGGTATACTTCCTGCTCACCATTTTTCTCCATCTTTGAGAGACTCAGTTTCATCTAAAAAATCAGAATATGGGGTGGATCAGTGGTTCTCAAAGTGTGTGTCCTAGATGAGTAATATCAGCATCACCTGGAAACTCGTTAAAAAGTCTCAGGCCCCACCTTAAATCAGAAACTCTGCAAACAGGGCCCAGAAATTTGTGTTTCAACAAGCTGTGATAGCCAGACTCCAAGATGATCTCCAATGATGTCCACCTTCTGGAATGTACACTTTTGTGTAGTTCTGTTCTACCTTGTACCAAAATTGATCTGTCTGGTGACTAAAATGCATCAAAAGTTATGGCTATCTCTTCCAAGATTAGATTACATAATATACTATGACTTGGTCATTCTCTTGATCTCTTTCCTGGATTACTGGTTTTGGGAAAGCCAGGTGCCAGGTCTTTAGGACATTCTAGCAACCTTATAGAGAGGCCCACATGGTGAGGAACAGAGGTCTCACCTCGAGCCATGTGTGTGAGCCCATTTGAAAATGGCTCATTCAGCCCCAGTCAAGCCTTCAGATGACTACAGGGCCAACAAACACCTTGACTGCAGTTTCAGAGAGACCCTGAGCCAGAATCACTCTGCTAAGCCATTTCTGGATTCCTGACCCACAGAAACTATGTGAGACAATGAATGTGTATTATCTTAAGCTGCTAATTTTTGCAGTAATTTTTTTTATATGGCAATAGATAGCTAATAGATAACAAGCCCTCCAAATGAATCTGTTGTATACCTAAGTTTGAGTACCATTGGGATAGATACCAAGCTTTTTTCCAGCTCAAAAATTTTGGAATGTTGTGGCCAATGTTGGGAATTAAAATACAAGCAAGAAGCCGGGTGTGGTGGTTCACGCCTGTCATCTCAGCACTTTGGGAGACCCTAGGCAGGCGGATTGCCTGAAGTCAGGAGTTTGAGACCAGTCTGACCAACACGGTAAAATCCCATCTCTATTAAAAATACAAAAATTGGCTGGGAGCGGTGGCTCACGCCTGTAATCCCAGCACTTTGGGAGGCTGAGGCAGGCGGATCACGAGGTCAAGAGATCAAGACCATCCTGGCCAACATGGTGAAACCCCGTCTCTACTAAAAATACAAAAATTAGCTGGGTGTGGTGGCACGTGCCTGTAGTCCCAGATACTCGGGAGGAGGCTGAGGCAGGAGAATTGCTTGAACCCAGGAGGCGGAGGTTGCAGTGAGCCAAGATCATGCCACTGCACTCCAGCCTGGTGCCTGGCAACAGAGCAAGACTCTGCCTCAAAAAAAAAAAAAAAAAAAATTTAGCCAGCGTGGTGGTGGGCATCTGTAATCCCAGTTATTTAGGAGGCTGAAACAGGAGAATCACTTGAACCCGGGAGGCAGCGGTTGCAGTGAGCTGAGACCAGGTCATTGCACTCCAGCCTGGATAATGAGAGCGAAACTTTATCTCAAAAAAAAAAGAAAAGAAAAAAATACAAGCAAAAGATGTCTCCTATCCTTGCACCAAAAGGGGGTGGACATTAGCCCCTGGAGAACTTGTTGCAGGCCTGGCCATCAAAATTCAATGAAAAGTTGGCAGAGCTGGAGAAATTCCAGAGAAGGGCAATTAAGAGAAGTTGCAGCTGAGCCCCTACCTGCCCATCCATTCTAAGACAAACAGGACTCTATTGTTGGGAATGCTCAGAGATGATGTTGCCAAAGTCTACAAAATCACAAGGCACGTGGTTAGGTCTGCGGACTTATTACCGAAGTTCAGGGAAAGTAGAGTTAATGGCACCAAATGTAGTGGATGTAGTGGAAAGGACCCAGGCTTCAGAGTCAAATGAACTGCACTCTGCTTCATAGAAGCCACTCACTTGGGGGAACATTCTGTCATCTCTCTGATTTAATCATCATCTTCATCTGGAGAAATGGAGATAAGAATATTTGCATAGTAGCCCTAAAATGAGAATTCACTTTGCTCTGCTTAAAGAGCATGCCACAAACATATTTTCAAGTAGCGATTACTGTTATGAGAAATGAACGCACTAAAGCGTGGCCTTTTTGCGAGAATCCCTTCATACATGTCGTCTGTGCTTTCATGTCTTCAGAGGTAACCTGAGCTGAACCTTCAACTAGAGTCTATATGGGTTTAAATGAAGTTGGGAGTTAGTTAGTTTATAATGGGCTACAAGATAAATGACAGGTGTTTGAGTAGTGCCATATGTTTTAGATATTGATTTTGCAGAAATTAAACATCCCATCCTCAGCACACTGTCCTTGGTACCTTGGTACAAGGATTCATGGGGCAGAATCCTGAACCAGTGGATCACCAGAATCCCCAAGGCAGCATCAGGATTTTCAATGATCCTTCAGGCAGCTGACAGTGCAGTGGGGAGGATGGGGTGATAGCACATCAAAGCCAAGGGATGAATTTGCCACTTCAGGCCAGCGTTTGCCCTCCAGACAGAGTTTCTGAGCAGCAACTTTTCCTTCCATTCAAAATTTGGGTTGGAACGGGAGAGTAACTCCTCTAATAATCTACACCCATTGGCAGCTATTTGTCCTTGAATATAAACTCCTTGCATGTTACAAATATTCCAAAAAATCTGCCCATAGTTGCAAACAAGTCCCTTTCCTTAGAAACTATTACAGATGTAAACAAGTAATCACTCCACAAAGTAGATAATTCATCCCACTTTCCATCTGTGACCCACCTTGCAGCTGGCCCCTTGACATGCCTTAGCTGTTTTCTGCCACAACGCTGTTGCTTGGGAAAATATTCTCATCTGGTTACGCGATGTTGGAACTTGCCTGTAAAATGATGAGCCATTTGCGGCAATGCCACTGCCTAGGGAATTAGTCGTTATTAAAATCGTGTTCAAACCAGGGCGTTGCCAAGGTGCCGATGTCTTGGGAAGCTGCCTGGAGGGCTTTGGCTCTCTAACAAAGACTTGAAGATGGCAGAATCTCAGTGGGGTTTCTAAATCATGGACAGACAGACAATTTGAGGCCACAGTCACCTGGAGACCACTCTAAAAGCCTTAGTGAGTGAAACTTCCTGGGTTTTAAAAGCTTTTAATTCACAAGAGCCAGATGTGGCCCAATGTCGGCAGGTAAAGTAGGGAAGCTTTGAGCTGAGAACCAAAGCCAGAAAAAAGAAAGGTGAAGAAAAGCATGTCATTGACCCATTTTTCACTTTCTCCATCATATGCAGCTATTCATAAACCCATAACACTAATCCAAATAGCAATTAATACACAGACTAGCATGTTCCTGCTTGTACCTGAAAGTTGTAAACGGCTGTAAAGTCAGCCGTGTGTAAATGGTGGAGTGACGCTGTGTGAGGCATACCAGCACAAGACATGCCCACACTTTTCATTTTTTGTCAAGTCTGGATTAGCCTGAGAGAGGGGACTGTAGGCATGAATAATGCAAACACCAAGGACCTGGAGTCTCTCTTTTTGTGTTAGTGTGGGATGTATCAGAATAATGGTCCTCGCAGCAGGCTGGTGCTTCCAGTGGCATTTTTCTCAGGCTAATGTTAAAGTTAATTTGCATTCTCTGATCCCTCCCAGACTCTTCTCTCCAGGAGCAGCAGGGTGGAAGGGCGAGGGGGTTGAAGTTGTCAAGAAGCTCTGTAGACTTGTCCTTGTATAAATGGTCTTCACATTTTTCTTTTATTGTCATACTTTCTAAAAGAATTTTGAAAAACTATATGCATTTGCACATTTTTAAGTTGACATCTAAAATATTTCATCCTTAAGTAGCTGCAAATCATGTAATTTATGGTATGCTGTCAATATTAATTTTAAAAATTAAACTGGCATATGATTATTGTAAACATATCTGGTGGAATGTAAATATTCTACACCTCAATTCCCACTATAGTCCACTTAATGAAGTACTGTATGTATGCAAATCTAAGTTAGCTGACCAACATTTAACACTGCTTCTTGCTCTTCTTAAATTTTGACTTTCATTTCATTCCACATACTGTATTTTAACCTAATATATTAGTTTAACCTACTTTTTAAAAAACTTAATACCTTTTCTGCAGCAAAACTAAGACTATACATTGAAGGTTTTATTTTTGTTTCCAGTGAAATACATGTTAAATTTATCTGATAATCTTTTGGTGAAAGCAAAGAAAAAGGAGTCTAGCTAAGTGTTCACAACAATGTAAAACACCTCTCACCTCTTATGTGTTATTTTTACTTTTAAAAAGGAGAACAGTGGCTTGTTTTTTAAGTTAAACATGAAACTAATCACCTCCTTTTCCTTGAAATACAGAACATGCAAATGAGACATAGACCAAGACCAGATGAATGAGAGTTATCTCCAAGCTCTTTTCTTTTGCTGAAAATGAAGAAAGAACACACTTCCTAGGAGCCAAGTATTTCCCAGCATGGTTTTTTACGAATGTTGAGCATTCGAAATCTACAGGAGGGAGACAGAGAGAGAGAGATGTTGGCGCTTTGCCCTGTGTGTAATGGTAAGAGAGGAGACAGGCCCGGCTGTTTCCGTCAGTTCTCACCTGCACTCTCTGCTGTATTCTAACAGGCTTTGCTGTCAGAAGTAAGGCATTCCTTGACAATATTTGCTCCAGAGAGGGGGTTAAGTGAAAAGTATCACTCCTCCTTCCTATAACACTCCATAATACATCTGAGTTTATAATATCCCTATGTGTAAAGCCACACCTCCCTAAAAGCCACACTTTTCTCTTAATGAAAATATCTACCAGGCAGGAGAAAATATAAAGCCCAGTAACAAATCAACGGTGCCTCGATTAGAGGAGGCTTCTTAAATACTAATATTTGAAATTGCCCCCTTCTTTGGAACCTGGGAAGATTTTTCACTCTAGAGCAAAACCCTGTAATAAAATCGGGGTGGATGACAGGTGCCCTCTTTCCTTTGTGAAGAGAAGGACAGTGTAACCTCTGTTCAAATGCAAAAAAAAGAAACAAACAAGCAAAGGCCAACTCCATAGGGCTGCATGAGCATGCTTGCCACCAGAAACAGATAAATTACGGCTTCCATCTCGCCATGTTTCACTCTGCCTTTTGCATCTCATGTGGACATTGTCTGACTGGCAGAGCCTAAATCCCATGCAGAGCTCTAGCTGTATTGGGTCTGGCAAATACAGAATTTCCCTTCCAGCCTCTGCATTATCAGAAAGCATTGAGAAGATTGGCGTGGATATTGAACAATCTGATCCTTGCTCTCCATGCAGCTGGAAAAGCCTATAAAGTGACGGCGAGACCTTGAAAGATGGAAAGGCTTAAACGGCTATCTCTAACTCAGCAAGAGATGAATTGAACTTATCTCCACACCTGCTTTCCAAACAGCTAATCATGTACCAACCCTGTTCTTCACCTATGCTTCACATTTCAGTGATGACACCAGCATTTACTCAAGAAATCTGAATATCTGCTTTTGGTCTTTCTCTTTCCTCCCACTCCACTGTATCAATTCTATCTGCTCAGGTCTCTTATATCTTGCTCTTCCCCTCCCTCCTCATTGCCAGTGTCTTATTTAAAGCCTTCATCCTCTCTCATCTAGACATTTGTATGTAATCTCTCACTTGCCTCTATGCCACCAGTCTCTGACCTCCATATTATTGCCAAAGTAATATTATGAAAACATAAATTGATTACATTATTCAACGATTTTTTCATCTCCTTTAGCAATGATTCTCAGCCCTGGCTACACATTAGAGTCACCTGGAGAGCTTTTAAGGTCCCAATATCTAAGCCACTTACCAGATCAATTCAGTCAGAATCTCTGGGTGGGACCCAAACATAAATATTTTTAAAACTCCCTCACCAATGCTCAGCCAAGGTTAAGAACTGCCGTTGCATGCAGGCCATTCTCAATCCAGCTTCAAAATCACAGGCTGTCATTTTCTACACGGAAGCTCCAACCACACCAAATATCTTTTGGTTCCCAGACATGTTCTGCCCCTCACCTCTCTGGCTTTGCATGGCATGCTTCCTGCCACTGCCTGGAACTCCCTTTCTCCTCCCTTGACCTGGAAAACTCCTCCGTATTCACGAATACACTTACCCATGGAGGGTGTGCACTCTATACTTCGCGCGCTTACAATCACAGCACTTCCCTCACTGTATCAGAGTTAGCTTATTTGCATGGTTGTTTCTCCATTAGATCCTTGGCTCATTGAAAACAATGGATTCATCTCTGTGTCTCCAATGCTAGCACATTTCAGTGGATTCTCAGCACACATGGGCCAAATGAGTGAATGAATTAGTGAATTAACGAGGCATAGATGAAGCAGTTGACTCTATGCGCTTCATCTGTTCCTCCAACTTACTACGCTATACTAAGGTTGTTAATTACAGGGATGGCCCACACCCAGTTTTTTTCTCCATCAAACATTCTCATTTATTTTTCTCGGGCTACAGTGGAACATGAAAACAAATGCTAAAAACAACACTGATGCGATATTAATATCCGATTCCTCTTCTTTAGGGTAGAGGAAATATATTGTTTGGTTCTATGTGGATGCTCATCTAATTTGGTACTATAATCATGATCACCAATATTATTGTTATTATGTAATCCTATTCTGGGTTCATTACATCAGAACACACACCTTTAGATGTCAGGGCTTTTGTACTCCTATGGGGAACTCTCAGTCTCATCATATGCCATTATTCAAGCATCTTTTACCTGTAATTCAATAACACTGAATATCCTATTGCAAATTCCCTATGGACACCTCTGCAAGCCTAGAAGTACACTTATTTTTCTCCTCCAAGATCTGCTGCCTGTATGCTCTTTCTTGTGCTTTTCTTCTCTTGCTCTTATTCTTCACCTACCTCAACCCACCCCATGACAACCTTCACCTGAGCACTCTCTGCTCTCCCTGCATCTTGCTTTTCACAGAGGTGGTCAGAGGTTAGGTGAAAGTGAGCACTACTTGCAAAAGTCTCTCCAACTTGAAGAAATCATACTTGGATTATTCCCTTTATGACATGCTCAGACGCTTGACCAGCAATAACAACCCGGAAGCTTTTCTGACTAAGCTTTTAGTGACCATCAGAGAAGGGCTACATTCAGAGACTGGGTAGAAATCATCTCTTGAATATATTGCAGGAAGTGCTTTGAGAACCCCATGATAGCCTCAACCTGGGCATAACACCTCAAAATAAAGCTTTTTTGTGATCCTTTTTTAACTATAAAAAAATGAACATTTTTCAAAACTGGAAAATACAGGAATGTATACAGAAGAAAATTAAAACCCTACATAATCCTATCAGTTAAAAAAAAACACTGTTAATTGTTAAATTGGGTGTATTTCTTCTATTTTTTCCTATAAACAGAAATTTCTTACAGAGTAAGTAGGGCTTTATATAGTTCTGTTTCCTGATATCTCACTGACATTATAATCTAAATGCTTCTTCATGCCATTAGAATGTCTTCATAAACACAAATGTAAAGGACACGTAATATTGTATTTTGTGCAGGTACTATAATTTCCTGCCACTCTGACATTGATAAAAATGTATTTTCTTTCAATGATGGTCATAAATGTCTGTGTACGTTATTCTTTACACACATTTCTCACGTATTTCTCATTGTTTTCTTAAGCTAGATTTCTAAAAGTAGAATGACTAGCACAGTAAGTATGAATATTTTAAGACAATTGATGAATATTGCCAAATTGCTTTCCAAAACCTTCCAGCATTTTATAATGTAAGCAATAGTGAAAGTCTTCATCTCTTCCAATTATGATCATGGCCTAGCTTAATTGCATTACTGACAAAATGAGAATTGTGTGAACAAATAAGTGGTAGAGATTTTTTAATGGGCAGTATATAAATAAACCATTCTAACCCTGGGGTTCTGGAAATGTTAGCCCTTTCCGGCCATTGTAGAACAGGCTGTAATAGCCTGTGAGACTGCGACCTCAAAGACTTAGTAGTACCGCACCTGAAGTTAGTTTCTCATCAGAGTTTTATATGGGTTGGGTGACTCTTCCAAACAGCTCTCCTTCTCAAAGAAGCTGGCTCAGGAACCTGGAAGGCTTCTGCCTTGTAACTTGGCCTTCCCAAAGCCCTTTACTTCTAGCCCTATGACTGGGGGAGAAAAAAGAGCATGGGGGAGGCCCACCCACTTTTAGGTGCCCCCCAAACTATAATTATATACCACTCTTCCCTTTCCTATTCCAAAAAGCAATAATTCAAGCATTCTTCTAGTATGATAGAAAGTTTATTCTATGTGGTTTCCATTTCCCAACTTCTTCTGAAAATCTGCCAAGAAACATTCACATGTTCATAAGTCCACCTTAGTTGCCATTTGTTTACTCAGCTCACCACCTTTCCCTGTGTTGCTCTGCTCTCTATATGTGGCTGCTCCTGAGTGAAGTTTCAAGCCTTTACAGGACACACAGTTCACCCCATTTGTGAGCATACATCCATGCCTCTCCCATGATGAGAGCTTCTGGCATATCTGGCTCCAGGCCTGGATGGTCACTCCTGCTCAGCCTCGCATCTCTTAATTCTGTCTTCCTCTCTGTTCATTGCCTGGCACGTTCTCTCCAAGTGGATGCCCTCATCAGCTAACACACTGCTGGCTTAGCAGTCTCCATGTTGAAAGAATGCCTCTTTTCCAATAGTTCCTAGGCAAGCAGCAGCTACAGAGACCTACCACAGTGTCCAGACTCAAGGGAGCTGTTTAAAGATAAGAAGATGGTCTGAGGAGAGCTTGGATCAAGCGAGGGTGGAATATAGGAGGTGGGAGTCACTAGATCAGAGATGGCAAATGGGTGACAAACATGCTCTCTCCTCACCCACAGCAAACATGTCTATCAATCCTGGCCCTCTTAATCCTTTCAACACAGACTCTACCGGCGAGTAGTTGAAATCTATTTACTGTTTCTACATTAAACTCTATATTCAGCCAGTAGAGTTCTTACTTAGCACGTGATAGGTACTTAATAAATACTGAATTAACCAAAACTGAACCAGAGCTTCATTTAATCCAGGGAGTAAGCTTAGTAACAGGGTGGGTCCAAGATTAGGAACCTGAAGGTCAAAGCTTTTCATAGAGTTAGGAGCAGGCACAGTGCCAAAAGCCAGGAAATCAAAATCAAAGCCCCCAGAATGTCAAGTCACTTGGACACTGCAATAACCCTTAATGGGTCCCCCTACCTCTCGGCTTAGCCCTTCCCACCCTCAACAATGCCTTCTCCACATCAGTCACCCCTCACTAGCTTCTTTAAAACCTCCGCTGATTTCTCTTTGCTTTAGAGATAAAAACAAGATACTTTCTATGGTTTCCAAGGCTGCTAGCCCTAGCCCATGTCTGTTCCTCCAGCCTCACCTCCACACATCCCCCACTGAGCTAAGGGACTTTACACAGCTACCTCATCTAATCTTACCACCCAACCATGAACCAGGCTTAATAGTCTAATTTTATAGGTGACAAATTCTCACCTGGTCTTCAGGGAGATGATATGAATTAGCCAAAGTCATGAAGCTGCCAAGCATAATTTGAATCTATTTCTGTGTGGTTCTGAAGACTGCATTCAGGAATAGATAGACATTTCCTATTAATTCAGCTTTGTTTATCAGGGACTTTCTTTTCTTTTTACTAAAATAAAATCAAAACAAAAGAGAACTGGCTATTCCATTGGAACCCATATACACATATGCAAAGGGAGGGGGACGGAGACACAGAGACAGAGAAACAGAGACACAGAGAGATAGAGAAACAGAGAGAGATACAGAGAAACAGAGAGTGTAAGAGACAGAGAGACAGAGACACAGAGATCTGGTTGCTTGATTCACTTTCAGCCCATTGTGTTTGAACAATGTAAACAGAGATTTCTAGTTAGTGTGTGTGACTAGATCCAACTTCCCAAAGAAGAGAATGGCTAAAGGTACTGTTTTCCTTTATGTTACATTTTTTCTTTTACTTCCTTTTTTTCCCCATAGTCTTCAAACCTTCAAGTCTGAAAAGAAGGAATTCCAGGAAAGTGTCCCCCTCAACGAGTGAGCCATTTCTGAACGGGGCCAGCACACAACTGGGATTTTCCTTTCTCTCACCCCAGTTGCCATCCCCTGCCTCCCAGTAGACTTGATTCTGAGTGATACTTTGCTCCTACTGCACGGGGAGGTCCTCTCCTATCCAGCTGGGCCCTCACTCAGAATGCCAATGCCCCAGGGCTGAAAAGCCCTTTCACCAGAAGTGTCCTAGCTGGAGTCTTTTTAGCCTTGACTGACAAGAGCATCCACACAATACAGGGCAGTGCCTTCTCCCTGGCACTGCCATTTGGCTCAGCTCCACAGACTAAAGAAATGAAGCCTCAAATGATGGACAGTGTTGCCCTGCTGGACGGAAGCCCAAGCTGACCACATGAAAAGTACCATTTCTCCTGTCCAGCAGCCCACTGTGGCTCTGCAGGCTGGAACCTGACAGCAAGAGGCTGCATGTTAGACGAAAGCAATGCAAAAAGGGTGTGGAGCTTGCAGCCTTAGCATTCACCACCATGCTGGCGGGCTTCAAAGATAAACAGCGCACCCTTTCCCAGAAGGGGTTCAGGGTTGTTGCAACATCTCACACTATTTATCTCAGGTAAAAGGTGCAGCAGGTCTTCCAATTTCCTTCTTCCAGAGTAGGTATGCTTGCTTTTATAGACTCGGTATGACTAACATGTAAACTTTACACATCTGATCAGGGCTATCACTTTAGGTGACTTTTCCTGGTATTCCTTGGAGGAGCTAAGTTTTCATCTGTGCTAGGAAGGGTCTCATTAAAAGGGAAGAGCTTCAATTGCCACTGCAGAAGGAAGTCCTCCTTAGAGAGTCTTTTTTTAAAGATCAATCAAAGGGAGAAGTAGGCAGATCAGAGAAAGAGAGCAGATCAGAGAAAGAGTGCAGGGCCCCAGACCTCAGTACTAAGGAATGACATGAGGTTTTGGGATCAACCACAGCTCACCATGCCCTGTCGTTGACAAAACACCAGCTGTAGGCATCTTAGGGTTACCAGAGCAAGAGAGCTACAAAGGAGGCCAGTGATCACCATGGGCTTGAATCTTAAGAAGCTTCCAGGGAGACATTTATGCAAATACATCAGTTATGCAAATATGTCAGTTATGCAGGATGAATAAGTTCTGGAGATCTATTGTGCGGTGTTGCGACTACAGTTAATAAGAGGCTACTGTATACTTGAAAATTGCTAACGAAGTAGATTTTAAATGTTCTCACAAAAAAAAATGATAAGCATGTGAAGCAAGCGCATGCTAATTCACTTGATCTAATCATTTCACAATGTGTACATATACCAGAACATCGAGTTGTACACCATAAATATATGTAATTTTAATTTGTTGATTATGCCTTAATAAAGCTGGGCAGTGGAGAATAAAGGAAGCTTCTGTAAGGAATGAATGATCTGAGCAACCACTGTGTTGTTCTCTGAAATGGGCACATCTTGGCTTTCCAATTCTTGTCATAAACATAAGGAATCCAAATTCCACCTCGGTCCATCTTGGGTCTGTCTATAATAATACTCTAACTTTAAATGGGCTATAACAAAGATTAGTTAATAATGAATAAACTCACGTCATTTAAAAAGAACATAGGGACTACCATTTGTATGTATACTTCAAGTTTCAGTCCTCAGGGGAAAGAAAATCTATAAAGCAGATTTTCCACAAACCCAAGATCAGTCAAGTCATGTATTTTAGGAGGTACCATCTATACACAATGTGATCTGTAGAAGCAGTAAAAATATTCTTGATTTACATAATTAGAAACCAAGGCTCAGAGAATAATTTGAACAAGAACACAAGGATAAAGTAAGGGCTAGAACCTTGCTCAGTCTGCCCACTGATCTTTCTACCTGACCTCGTACCCTCTTGGGGCCTGATAGAAGCACTCCATAAATGTAAAATGGAACTGAGGTCTTTTCAAGTATCTAGGACCGTCTGAAGGCCATGACTCAGCCATTGGGACAAAGAAAGCACAAGCAGATCTTCAGAAGAACTGGGAGTTTTTGAAATAAAGCCCAAACCAGCAAGTAAGAGTCTCCAAGCTGCCCGGCTGCCTGGCTTCTCTCATGCTAGGTAGGAGTGCAGCCTCTCTTTGAGTGCTGATTTCTCTGAGTCCCTGAATCACCTACAAACTCTTCAAAACATTTTCTGCTGTTTTGGTAGAAGACACTTGAGTCCAGGAGTTTGAGACCTGCCTAGCCCAACTAGGTTTTCTTTGGTTAGTTCTCCAAAGCCAAAATCGCCTGGATGGCTGTCTCTTCTCTCAATCTTTTCCTGGGATTTGTGGCTATAATTTCTATGGTCACCATAAGAAAACTTTTTATTTTTTAATGTTACACATTTTTTGCTGTGTGTTTCCTATGTGCTAGGACTAGGTTGCTTGTGCCTAAAATATATGTGGCTCTTCCTGTGTTCATTTCCCATAAGATAGTTGGGGACAGGGAAGGGAAGTGCTACAAATTTAAGCTATTATGGGTATTTCTATAATTTTCTTCTTTTTTTGACAATGAATGTGAAACTTAAGAAAAATAAAACGGTTAATTACAGTAACATTGGCTGGGAGTGGTGGCTCATTCCTGTAATTCCAGCATTTTGGGAGGCTGAGGCAGGCAGACCACTTGAGACCAAGAGTTCGAGACCAGCCTAGCCCAAACATGGAGAAAACCCATCTCTGTTTAAAATACAAAAATTAGCTGCGCATGGTGGCAGGCACCTGTAGTCCCAGCTACTGGGGAGGCTAAGGCACGAGAATCGTTTGAACCCAGGAGGCCAAAGTTGAAGTGAGCTGAGGTCACGCCACTGCATTCCAGCCTGGGAGATAGAGTGAGACTCCATCTTAAAAACAAAAACAAACTAACTTAAAAAAAAAAACAAGAGGAGGCCAACATGGCCAAAGAGCAGTGGGAAATGCAGTACCAGCTGAGGCTGAAGAGGTGGGCAGCAGCCACCTGTGCAAGGACTACCTTAAGTTACCATAAGATGAGTGGGTTTCATTAGATTTCAGTTCTACACCTAGAAGTAAGATCTCAAAAACTAAAACTAAAAACAGAGCTAAATCCTTATCTTCCATAGTGGAAAGTCAACATATAACACCTAAACTGAAAAAACGTGAAATAGCATTATAAACATTATTTAGAGATAAGTAAATTTCTAAAGAATTAAACAAGTTGAAAGTGGTTCCTCTAGGGAAAGGGAAATTGGGGTACTCCTTCTACCCTCAGGCATTCTCTTACCTTACCCTCTTTTTTTTCCCCTCAGAGCACCTAACTCTACCTGAAATCGCCTTATCAACTTCACTCCCTTGTGCCTGAAGTGAGAACAAGCTCATGAAGAAGAAACGTTTATTTTCTCCCCTTTAGAATTCCTTCCAGCCTAGCTCCTCCTACACTTGGAGTTTCTGTCTGTCTCCGTCACAGGAGCTATGCGCTCCAGGAGGGCAGAGGCTGTGTTACAGTCATTTCTGTATCCATTGTGCCTGGCACAATGTCCCCCAAATAGCAAACCTCAGTTTATTGAATCAGGTTAAATTGCATTGAACTGAATTCCTTTCTGAGTCCCAGGCTATAAGAATCAGTAGCTCTGCTAATGTGTAGCCTTTTAGCCTCACTGCAATATGCTTTATTTGAACTGCTAACTCCTACTTAGCAGGCAATTGTATAAACACACCTCAACAAGAGAAAAGTCAATTGTTTCCCCTTTAACTATGCGGCACATGTAAAGTTTGGAAAACCACAGAGGTATCATTTAGTAGAACAAAGGCCTACACAAATAATCTGATTTTTAACTATTCATTATATAAATAACAATCTCCTTTTCTCCCTGGTTATAACTGGGCATTGGGTCTTTAGTGCCTACGTAAGTTCCTGCTACAGAGACTGAGAACTTTGTAGGAAAAGAACCCAGGAATGAATGAATGAGAGTTCTTACATCTTAACAATGTTGACAATAACCAACAATTACAAAGCGCTCTCTGCTTCGCAAAGTACTTTTTATATACATCTTCTTTAATTTCTACATTTATCCTGTGAGGGTGGAGCATCATTCCCATTTTATATACGAGGACACTATAGGTCCAGAGGTAAAATTAAATGGGCAGAGGCAGGGGTTAAGTCACATCATCTAACTCCAGAAGAAATTCTGCTTCCCCTACCTCACTACTCTCTGGGGAGGAAGGAAACAGAGATGCCCAAAGATTCATGGATGCTCATGGTCAAAACGAACCTGGTAAACTTATTTAGGATGCTGTTGAAGTGACCTACCTAAGTAATGAGCAAATGCATCAACCATGACCCCTGTTAGCCTTTGAGCATATCCTCCAAATAACCTACACCAAGCCTCAGGCATCTCATGTGTATGGAATAGAGGGCTAGACAGGGAACAGTTAAAGACTAACCTCATGTAGAGCTTAATATCTGCCAGGACTTGTTCTGAGCATGTTACAAATATTGCTAATGTAATTATTATAATAACCATATGTTACATAGTAAAACATAAAGAGGAAATAAAATAATAGCTAGAGGCCGGGTGCGGTGGCTCATGCCTGTAATCCCAGCACTTTGGGAGACTGAGGCAGGCGAATCATGAGGTCAGGAGTTCGAGACCAGCCTGGCCAACATGGCAAAACCCTGTCTTTACTAAAAATACAAAAAATTAGCAAGGTATAGTGGCAGGCACCTGTAATCCCAGCTTCTTGGGAGGCTGAGGCAGGAGAATCACTTGAACCCAAGAGATGAACCCAAGAGGTGGAGGTTGCAGTGAGTCGAGATTGTGCCACTGCACTCCAGCCCAGGTGACAGAGTGAGACTCCATCTCAAAAACAAAGAATTAAAAATAGGCCAGGCACAGTGGCACACGCTTATAATTCCAGCACTTTGAGAGGCCGAGGCAGGTGGATCACAAGGTCAAGAGATCAAGACCATCCTGGCCAACATGGTGAAACACCATCTCTACCAAAAAAAAAAAATACAAAAATTATCTAGGCATGGTAGCATGCACCTGTAGTCCCAGATACTCAGGAGGCCGAGGCAGGAGAATCACTTGAACCCAGGAGGCAGAGGTTGTAGTGAGCCTAGATTGCATCACTGCACTCCAGCCTGGTGGCAGAGCAAGGCTCCATCTTCAAAATATAAATAAATAAAAATAATAGCTAGAACAGGGGTCAACAAACTGCAGCCAGTGAACCAAATTGGCCCACTGCCTGTTTTTGAAAATAAAGTTTTTCTGGAACACAACCACAAACATTCATTTACATATTGTCTATGGCTGCTTTCACAACACAGTGGCAGAGTTGGATAGTTGTAACAGAGATCATTTGGCCCACAAAGCCTAAACTATTGACTATGTGACACATTACAGAAAAAGGTTTGCCAACCCCTGGTTTAGATGAATACTTCTATTTTGGCATATACATTATAAGAACACTTTTTAAATGTATCTGACCCTCCCATGAAACTATAAGCTCTTTATATGTAGTGAATATGCCTTATTCATCTTCACAACTCAGCAGCTAGTACAGGGGCTACTACAGAGTGCACCTAGAAAAAAATGTGTAATGTTTCAGGAAAAATTGTGAGTAAAAACATCACACTGTTATAAATTTTGTGGATATAATGTAATACCTAGACCAAACACTAAAGAGCTATCAAAGCAGCACATTAAAGAACAAAATGGTAAATCAAAATGGGATGCTAAGAAATGACCAACTAACTCACAAGAAGGCGAGAAAAAAAAACCCAGTAAAACAAAAAAGAGTGAACAAACAGAAAACAAAATACAAAATGGTAGACGTAAGTCTGGACATATCTATGACACTAATTGTAATAGTCTAAATACACCAACTGAAAAACAGAATCTATGGCCATACCACCCGGAATAATGCACCTGATCTTGTCTGATCTTGGAAGTTAAGCAGGGTCAGGCCTGATTAGTACTTGGATGGGAAACCACCTGGGAATACCAGGTGCTGTAGGCTTGTTTTTTTTTTTTTTGAGACAGGGTCTTGCTCTGTCAAGTAGTCTGGAGTGCAGTGGCTCAAGCAGTTCTCCCACCTCAGCCCCAAGTATCTGGGACTACAGGCACTTGCCACCACACCTGACTAATTTTTTTTTTTTGTAGACATGAAGTCTCACTGAGCTGGTCTTGAACTCCTGGGCTGAAGCTATCCACCTGCCTCGACCTCTCAAAGTGCTAGAATCACAGGCGTGAGCCACCATGCCCAGTCAATAGGCTTTTTCAAGACAGCAACTGTGTATTGAAAAAAATTTTTTAATAAAAATAGTGGATTAAAAAAATGTAACTATGTGCTACCTATAAGAAACTCACTCCAAAGACAATAATATAGGCAGGTTGAAAGTAAAAGGATGGAAAAGGTTGTATTCATTTCCTATTGCTACTATGACAAATTACTACAAACTTAGTGGCTTGAAAGAGTACAGATGTATTATCCTACAGTTTTGTAGGTCAGAAATCTGATACAGGTCTTATAAGGCTAAAGTCAAGGTATTGATAGGGCTGCACTTACTTCTGGAAACTCTGGAGATAATTTATTTTCTTGTCTTCCCTAGCTTTCTAGCTTCTAGAGGTCATCCACATTCTTTGGTTCATGGCTCTCTTTCTCCATCTTCAGAGCCAGCAATGACAGGTGAGTCCTTTTTGTATCACATCACTCTGACCTCCTCTTCTGCCTCCTTTTTCCACTTTCAAGAATCTTGTAATTACATTGAGTCCACCTGGATAACCCAGGATACCCTCCTCATCTCTAAGTTCTTAATTTAATCACACCTGCAATGTCTCTTTTGCTATATAAGGGCACACATTCACAGGTTCTGAAAATCAGGACATGAACATCTTTAGGGTCATTATTCTGCCTGCAACAAAGATATATCATGTAAACTTTAATTTAAAAAAGTCAGATGTGGTTATGTTAATATGAGATAAACTTCAGAGCAATGATTATTACCAGAGATAGAGAGGGATATTACATAGTGGTAAAAGGGCCAATCTACCAAAAAAAAAGAAAAGGCTGGGTATGGTGGTTCACACCTGTTATCCCAATGCTTTGGGAGGCCGAGGCAAAAGGATCGCTTGAGCCCAGGAGTTCAAATTAGCCTGAGCAATGTAGCAAGCCCCTATCTCTCAAAATTTGTTAAAAATTAGCCAGGCATGGTGGTACATGCCTGTCGTTCTAGCTACTTGGAAGGCTGGTATGGGAAGATTGCTTGAACCCAGGAGTTCACGGTTGCAAGTAAGCAGTGATCACACCAGTGTGTTCTCTCCTGGGTGACAGAGCATGAGCCTGTCTCTAAAAAAGAAAAAAAAGAAAACAGCAACAAAAAAAAATTGGGAACAATCTTAATCTTGTTGAGAACTACAATATCAACATATCAACAAGCATGGCTAAGGGCTATCCTTCTCATTACTCATATTCAACATAGTTCTGGAACTTCTAGCCAAGGCAATAAGGCAAGAAAAGAAAAAGCATAGAGATTTGAAAGAAATAAAATGGTTTTTATTTAATTGCATATGTAGAAAACCTCAAAAAATCTATTTTAAAAATTAAAAAAAATCTGGAAGAAGTGGAAAAAATATATAAATCAATTATATTTTTATATGCTTGCAATGAACACATGGCCATAAAAATACAATACCATTCATAATTGCTATAAAAGCAGGTGTAAATCTAACAAACATGTGCAAGACTGGTATGCAGGAAACTACACAACAGTGATGAAATCAAAGAAGACCTAAATAATGGAGAGAGAGAGATATGCTCCACTCATGGATAGAAGGTTCAACACAGTAAAGTTATCTATTCTACCCAAATTGATATATCAGTTTAATGCAATTCCTATCAAAATCCCAGCAAGATATTTTGTCAATTGTATTATTCTAAAATTTATGAGGAAAGACAAAGAAACTATAATAGCCAAAGCAATTTGAAAAAGAAAATTTAAGTAGGAGGTAACTCATTTTACCAGATTTCAAGACTTATTATATAGCCACAGTAATAAAAACTGTAATATTGGCAAAGCGATAGACACATAGATAAATGGAACAGAATAGAGAATCCAAAAATAGACATATAAATATGCCCAACCGAGTTTTACAAAGGTGCAAAAGCAATTCAATGGAGAAAAGAAAGGCTTTTCAATAAACGATGCTATGGAGAAATTGAATACCTATACACACAAAAAACTAAAACTAAAACTAAAATCTCACATCTTACACAAAAAGTAACTCCAAATGGATCACGGACTTAAATGTAAAATGTATAATTACCAAACTATTAGAAAAAAATAGAAGAAAATCCACAGGATCTAAGGCTAAACAAAGGGTTCTCAAACTTGACACCAAAATTTGACACCAAAAGCACAAGCCATAAAGGAAAAACTGATAAATTCATTAAAATTATGAGCTTTTGTTCTGGGAAAGGTCCTGTAAAGAGGATGAAAAGATAGGCTATAGACTAGGAAAAAATATTTGCTAACTACTTATCTGACAAAGGACTAGTATCTAGAACATATTTTTTTAAACTTTCAAAACTAAACAGTAAAAACAAATCCAGCTGGAAAACAAGCAAAAGACATACACAGACATTTCACTGAAGAGGACATAGAGATGGTAAATAAGCATATAAAAGGATGTTCAATATCATTGGCCACTAAGAGCATGCGAATTAAAACCATAAAGAGATATCACTACGTACCTATCAAAATGACTAAGGTAAAAAATAGTGATAACACCAAACATTGGCAAGGATGCAGAGAAGTCAGATCATTCACACATCGCTTTTGGGAATGTAAACTGGTATAGCCACTCTGGAAAACAGGCACTTCCATTAAAAAACAACTAAATATCCAACTACCATATGACCCAGCAATTGCATTCCTGGGCATTTGTCCCAGAGAAAGAAAGCTTATATTCACTCAAAAGTCTGCATATAAATATTTATAGCAGCTTTATTTGTAATTGCCAAAAAGTGGATGTCCAGATGTCCTTCAGGGGGCAAAAGGTTAAACTGTAGTATATCCATACCACAGAAGATTACTCAGCAATAACAAGAAACAATTAAAACACATAACCTGAATGTATCTCCAGAGAATTACGCTGGGGGGAAAAAAGCCAATCACTAAAGGCTATACACATTGTACAATTTCACTTATGTAAAATTCTGGAAGTGACAGAATTGTAGACATGAGAGGTCGTATCAGTGATTGCCAAGGAGGGCATGGGAGCAGATGGGAAGGGGATGTGGCTATAAAAAAGCAACACGAGAGATCCTTGTGGTGACGGAAATGTTTTGTATCTTTGATGTGAATATGAATGTCCTAGCTGTGACATTATGCTATAGTTTTCAAAATGTCACCACTGGTGGGAACTGGGTAGAGGGTACATGGAATCCCTCTGCATTGTTTCTTACAACTGCATGTGAATCTATAATAATATCAAAATTAAAAGTTTAATAAAATTTTTGGCATCTTTTATTTAGGACTTCATAGGCAAATTAAGAATAAGCCCTTATAGTTGTATGATCTTTACAGTCTTAAAGGAGGTTTCACATTTATCATTTCGCAGAACCACTGACTCATTCATTCATTCATGAGTCATTTAAACAAATTCAGGCAATCATTTAAAAATTATCTATCAAGCATAGTGCTTAGGCTCAGATTACAGTTATAAACCCTCCAATTCTTTCTCTCAAGCTGCTCACAGTCTTTCCATCCTCACTAACTACCTGAGGTAAGTAGAATGGGTATTATCATTTTGTTTTGTAACTGAAGAAACCGAGAACCAAAAGGTGTGTGACTCGTCCAAAGTCACACAGTTACTTTACCATGAGGCTAGCAGTAGAACTGGAGTCTCCTCCTTGTCTATATTCTCTCCATTTCACCCATGTTAAAGCAAAATGGTAAAGAATACAGGCTCTGGAGTTCAGATAGGCTCAGTTCCACCATTTATTAGCTGTTTGCCTTTGGGTAAGTCAATCAATGGCTCCAGGCCTCAGTTTCTTATTTTACAGAATAGAAATAATGATAGTTCCCATCTTACAGAATTCTACAAGATTTCATGTTAATACATGCATTGTGCTTAAAATTGTACCCAACACATAATAACAGCTAAGAAAAAAAAGTTGTACCTGACATTAGATATTGCCCATACATCAAATAAGTAACATAATGGAAACTATAAAATCATATAGAATTAATAGCTCATACAAACATATGGCACGTCTTCTGTTAAGTCTTTCAACTGTCATTAAACATCAGTAAATATCCATTCATTGCTATGAGGAAAATGAGTAGAAATATTTACGATTTCTGTTTGAGAGAACAGAGAAGTAGCATGCTTGGTAGGGCATTAAAATGTCTCAAAGACAGAATTGAGACTGAAGTTAAAAGACCCTTTTCTTCATGATTATTTTTAAGAAAAGTTAAACATAAGACCCATTTCAAACTGTCTCATATTGGCCACAAAGGGAAGCTGCGGTGTCCATTCCTCGTTTGTACTTTGTAATTATCTCCTCCCTACTGTAACTGGTGACCATATGTCAGGATGTGCATGTGTTTTACAGACAGATGGGTGAGGCATAAAGGCCATAATCAGTTCCCTCCCATAACAATACCCTATTTTTTCACCTGCCCAACAATCATGGATTAATTATGAGACTCGTCTCCCCAACAGGTGGTGCCTGCGATCACATGGCCATATCAGATCCACCTTCAAAATCAAGCAGATAAACAGTCTATCCAGAATTTCTAGTATAAATGTTCATCAGCTGTATACGCAAGCAGGTAGGGCAGGTGTGGTCATTAATTTACCAGACTGTTCTTTGACTTGGTATTTCAATGTCTGGTGTCTGTTAACAGAGTTGACAAGGCAGTTCTAAGCAGCCCCATTATGGATGTCAACTTAAGTCAGGCCATACTAGATCTAACATTCAAAGATTTGCCTAACCATTTCCAAGTGGGACACTGACATGATCCCTTCTCTCCTCACTACCTTCTTGGAGGCACCTGGCACTCACCAGTTTCCCTGGTGGCTTCTGTCAGGAATGCCTAAGATGGTCCCAATTTCAAATGTTCTCTTGGTCAATCACACAAATTATCAGAGCCATTGAAGCATGTACCTTTCAGCCTGTCTCTTGTATCTCTAAATGGCACAAAAAATCTTTTTCAAACTACGCGTTCTAAGATTCAGAAAATAAAGCCACCCTAGTTTAAGGCCCAAAGATTAGAAATAGTTGAGGTTAGATGTAAAAGGAAAGCAAGTTATTTTTCAGCCATGACACTGACAAAAAGGCATGTAGGATGCTGCACAACCAAGGAAAAGCTCATAGGCAGTGGCTTGACCTATAAGCCAAACTAGCTACTTTCTTCATGGAAAACAACTCTTACTTGAAGGACTGACAGTCATTCGGATTTGGGTATTTGAAAGACATTTTCTTGAAAATGAATTAAGTGAGCTTCTCACTTCAAGAAAAACAAATGACTTATTTATTTGTCAGTATCAAAAGTTGAGCTGTCAAATATGAATGAGAATTTTGGAAAACTTGTATCAACAGCTCTGTGACTTTTACAAATGTGAGAGATGAACATTGGGAACCATGAGTTTGAGTGAGATCTCCAAGGGGATAGAAAAGAAGAGGGTTGTGAAACCCTCCTAGAGGATGGAGAGGCAGGAAAACGCAGAAAGAGAGGAGATTAAAGAAGAGCAGTCAAGGAAGTGGAAGAAGAACCAAAAGAGTCACAGAAGACAAGAGAGGGAAGAAATCAGTAACACCAAAGGCCGCAGAGAGCACCCAGCATTTGTCTACACAGAGGACTTGGCCAACAAAGCATGAAAGGCAGTACATGCCGGATTCTGTTTTTGAAAAGTGCTGAGACACCTGGCTGGCAGGCCCAAAAGGGATGTGGGATGGTGGCCTGTTGACGAAGCCAGAACCTGGGAGACCCAGCTTGCTCGTTGGTCTTTGTGTACGATAGCTCAGGCAAGATCCAGAGCTGAGATTAGACTTCAGGTCTTCTTGTTTCTGGCCCAGGACTAGATTCTTATTGCCTTTCAGAGCTGTGTTTCGTGCTTCTAACATTTGAAACAGATGTTGAAGTGAATGAATATGTTAACCTCCCATATCTCAGATGCATTCGGAAGAAACAGTACTAAATGTGATACAAGGTTAGAACATCAAACTGTATAATCCAACTAACCTGGACCTGCTTCTGCTCTACGGTTCCTCCAGCAAGGGGTCACAAATATTAATAAAATGTAACTCTGCCTCCCAAAAGCCTTGGTCACTAAGTACTTAGGTTCTCACTGAAAACCTCTACTGAGCTCTCTTGAAAGAGTCCTGAGAAAAGGTTTCACAGTTGCTTCTCAAACCATCAGTGTTGAAGGAGCAGGATTTTTAAATCTCCAGCCCATCACGAACTGATGCTTTCGTAAAATGCAAAGTGGTAATTTGAAAACAACTGAATCACTATATAATACAAGTCCAATATTTATGGCTAGATTCAACAAACAAAACTAAATTTCAACAAATATTATCAGAACTAGAGTAACATAGGAGATTTTTAAATTGCAGAAACTATACACATTGAAATTGTGCATATGTGAGTAATAAAATCATTATGACATTTTTAACTTTTGTTGTTCTATAATTATAATTAACACTTTTGAGTAAAATAGCATTACCCATAATAAACTCCTATACTCACACTTTGAATAGATAATATAACAGTTTAAATATTTGACATTTTTAATGCAAAAAAAAAATGAGCTTGTTTCTCCCTTATTAACATATTTAATCTAGGTTAGAGTGATGAAATATACTCACAGGGGATAATGTATATCTAAATCATTTCTATGTTTGATTCAATATTATTCAAAATAGAGAAATCAGTCTCCCAGAGGCCTGTTGACAGGACGGAAGAAGAGATTTAAAGCAATTTTAGAAAGCACAGGATATTAATTTTTAACCTTTACACAAAATGAAGCAAATGATGCTGTCTTTCAAAATTCATCTTCAATCCTTTAACAGTTGCCAGTTTCAACATGTCCTGTAGAGTTTATTAAATTTAAATTATCTTTTCTATTTTGGAGACAGGTTCTAGCACTGTAGCCCAGGCTGGAGTGCAGTGGCACCAGGACAGCTCACTCCAGCCTCGAACTCCTGGTCTCAAGGGATCCTCCTGCCTAAGCCTCACAAGTATCTCGTATTATAAGCCACCATGCTTGCCTCTAAATTATCTTTTGATAAAAGAAATGGATTCTTTATACTGGGTCTTCACTTAGTGGAAAATAAAATTTCAAAACATACTTTCAAATTTGGTAAGTATTCAGAGATAACTTTTCACAGACATGCAGTAACAAAATAATCACTTCATTCATAATTGTTGTTACATTATGGAACACGTCCTGACAATCTATAGAAACTCAGTTCTTCCAAGTTTCTAACTTTTTTATTCCCTTAGGTTTCATCTGCCATTGGAAAAAATGCTGCATTCTCACTTTGCATGGAGTATTATGATCATTAAAATTATCAAAATATCAGACAAATAAGCAAGTCTGGTTATCCAATTCGCATCTTTTAACAGTTGACCAAAATGGCTTCTTATCTTGCAGAAACACACAGTGTTCATCCCATAGTCAAATATGCTTGGTAGAGTTTTTCTTCTCAAAAATCATTGACCTCAGCATGCAGCAGCAGTCATTTATAATCAGCTTCCATATTATTACGTAATAAAAAGAACAATAAATTTAAAATATTAGCTTTTATATGATTCACAATTTTCACTCCATAACTAAACAGAATGTTTAATTCAGCTTGTTTTTTTAACAGCAAAACTTTTTCAATGAAGGAAGCCAGGTATTGATTTACATTCTGGCACAAGCTTTTGACTCTGAGTAACTATGCCATAATGTCATTGCAACGAACATACTCCTAGCCAACACTTAAACTCTAAATCACATTTGATTATAATGGGATTCTTCATAATTATATAAAGTTCTGGGCTAATTGAGTCTGTTGAAAGAAAAAAAAATTACTTCTTCATATGACCATCATGTTCTTCATAACACACCAGTATAGGCCAGGTATGGTGGCTCACACCCGTAATCCCAGCACTTTGGGAGGCCAAGGCAAGTGGATCACCTGAGATCAGGAGCTTGAGACCAGCCTAGACAACATGGTGAAACCCTGCCTCTACTAAAAATACAAAAATTAGCTGGGCATGGTGGCGGGTGCTTGTAATCCCAGCTACTCAGGAGGCTGAGGCAGAGAATTGCTTAAACCCAAGAGGCGGAGATTGTAGTGAACTGAGACGGCGCCATTGCACTCCAGCCTGGGCAACAGAGCAAGACTCTGTAAATTAATTAATTAAATACAATAAATAAAACACTAGTATAAATACTAAAAAAAAATTCACCATGTTAGCAATATCTGTGCATTTGTCAAACTTCAGTGAAGTATACATTGCAAGCTTTTTGTGCTCTGAGTTGGTTTTCCTTATCATTAGTTTTTTAGTACATTGAGTTATGGTATTACTATTATTATTATTATTATTTTGAGACAGAATCTCTCTCTGATGCTGAGGCTGGAGTGCAGTGGCATGATCTTGGCTCACTGCACCCTCCGCCTCCTTGGTTCAAGTGATTCTCATGCCTCAGTCTCCCAAGTAGCTGGGATTACAGGTGTACATCACCACACCTGGCTAATTTTTCTATTTTTTAAGTAGAGATGGGGTCTTGCCATGTTGACCAGACTGATCTTGAACACCTGACTTCAAGTGATCTGCCTGCTTTGGCCTCCGAAAGTGCTGGGATTATAGGCATGAGCTGCCGCGTCTGGCCAATGGCATCATTTTAAAGCAGAGCTTGAAGCATATTTTTGCCACAGATTTGCCAAACATTTATAAGCCAATATCTTTGGTGGAGTCTCCCAGCAATGTCTCAGCAGCTGTAAGGGTCTCTTAGACTTAGCAACCTGAAATGCTACTTTATAAGATACCTGTAAAGTGCCAATGATTATGTGAAATATTGAACATCTGCTTCTGTTAGCTTTTTAATAATAACATTTTAATTTCAATATTTTTCAAATAAATCTTTTTTTGTTTTATATGTAAGTCTCACTTAAGTTTTGAGGGGTTAATTGCTTCATTGCATGGTACATTTCTATAAATGAAAAACCATATTTTTAAGCACTTTATCATCAATTTAGGCTACAAACCTATACTCAGCATATGATATATCGTATTTGCAAGTAAAACTAGTATAAATGTGTTTGATCTTCAGTTTTTCAGAATCACTCCCACTATTACCATTTGGTTTATTACTGCTACATTCAGAAAAGTTGTATCATTTCACAATGAAACTGTTCAGTGGAGCTTGTTTTGCCATCTGTGAAATAAAGTTAACAATAAATAGTACAGCTTTTACTTCCGTAATTTAAGTAAAAATTTAAGTTTTAAAACAGCCCTGATTAAAAATTAAAATGATCATAAAACTATTTTTACAATCTTACATTGTCTCAGATTTTTATAAACCTTTGGGTTACAGTTGATAGACCTTAAAATATCATGTTATTAATGTGGTCCTATTGCACTAGTCATGTAATTTCTCACATTCCCTGTTCTACAAGACAAGTCCACAGCTTATGCACTTGGGTATTGCAGCAATGTCAAAGTGCTATAAAAGTTTCTAAATGCTGGCTGACAATTTTTTTTTTTTTTTTTTTTACCAAATTCTCAGGGGGTTATGAATCACGGAGACGAATTCTAAACTACCCTCACCCAGT
>CAUYLG010060403.1:0-80729 GCA_963573385.1 Cacajao melanocephalus
AACAAGGGTGCCCTCTCTCACCATTCCTACTCAACATAGAATTGGAAGTTCTAGCCAGGGCAATCAGGGAAGAAAAAGAAATAAAGGGTATTCAATTAGGAAAAGAGGAAGCCAAACTGTTTCTATTTGCAGATGACATGACTGTATATTTAGAGAAAGGGATATTCTAATTCTACTGTTTTGTGCAAATGCAGTCAAGGTTTATAATCAAGACTGCCCTTATCTGTGACGTTGCTAACCCCAGAGCCTTGCAGGGAAAAGATAAACACCAGCCACCAGTCTTTTGGTTGTACAAAAGTGCCTGGACAACAAGAACACTTTTTCTGGATTGGTTTCACTGGACAACTGGTGTTACTGTCCCTGAAGTCAGGAAGTACCTTGCTAGTAAAGGACTACCTTTTAAAGTTCTTTTAGTATTGAACAATATCCCTGCCCATCCAGAACCCCGTAAGTTGAACATCAAAGATGTCAAAGTGGTCTACTTGCCCCTAAACAGAATGTCTTTAACTTAGCCTATTGATAAGGGGATGGTAAAGATCTTTAATGCTCATTATATATGGCACTCTATGGAAAGGACTGTCAATGCTATGGAAAAGAACCCCAGCAGAGAGAGCATCATAAAAGTCTGGAAGGGTTACACTACTGAAGGTGGTATTGTTGTTACAGAAAAAGCCATGAAAGCCATCAAGCCTGAAACAATAAATTCCTGCAGGAGAAAACTGTCCAGATGTCGTGCACGACTTCACAGGACCAATCAAGGAAGTCATGAAACAGATTGTGGATATGGCAAAAAAAAAAAGAAAAAATAAGGTACAAGGTGAAGGGTTTCAAGATAGGGATCTTGGGGTAATTCAAGAGCTAACAGACATCACACTAGAAGAATTATCAGAAGGTGACTTGATGGAGATGAGTACTTTTGAAGCAATGCCAGATGAGGAGGAAGAAGACATAGGGCAGCAGTGCCAGAATAAAAACTGACATTAGGCAATCTGGCAGAGGGTTCTGATTATTCTGGGCTGCTTTTGACTTCTTTCTGGACATGGACTTTTTTACGATATGGGCACTGAAACTAAAGCAAATGGTGGAAGAAGAATTGGTATAGCACAGAAACATTTTTAGAGTAATGAAAAGGCAAAAAGGTAAGACAGAAATTATGATGTATTTCTGTGAAGTTACACCAAGCATGCCCGTCTCTCCTGCCTCCCCTTCCACTTCCTCTACCTTTTCTATCTCTTCTCACCCCTCATCTTCTTCCTCCTCCTCAGCCTACTCAATGTGGAGATAAGAATGAAGACCCTTATGATGACCCACTTCCACTTAATAAATTATAAATATATTTTCTCTTCCTTATGATTTTCTATAAACATTTTCTTTTCTCTAGCTAACTTTATTATAAGAATACAGTACATAAGGCATGTAACGTATAAAATATGTGCAAATCAACTGTTATGCTATCAGTAAGGCTTCTGGGCAACCGTAGGGCATCAGTAGTTAAGTTCTGGGGGAGTCAAAAGTTATACACAGATTTTCAACTGTTTTTTCAGTTTGTACCACTCACTCTCATGTTGTTAAAGGGTCAACTACAGAAATACTTAATATGTATATACACATGAGTTAGAACACATACAATTCCTTGCTCTGTCTTTTGAGAGGGCCTACAAAAAATAACAACTCAGTAGCAAGTAGCTCACCTCACACCTAGATCTTGGTTTCTATCACCATTCTCTAATAAAAGAAGCCAGGGATCCTTGGGAAAATGGCTGCTTCTAGGACTGGGGCAAGAAATATACATTTTGTAATATCAGAAAGTAAGAAAATGCTCAAAACCAAACCACCCCACAATGATGAGGGCATGTCAAAGAGACACAGGAGCCACCTAAAAGAGCTCCCAGTAAGCAGATCTGTAATAATTTGAGCAACAAAATAAAGTAGTACTGAATAATAACCCAAAGTATAAAATAAATATCTGTGAGTTCATATTGACATAAATAAACGAGCAAATACATACATAATGGTGGAGGAGACAACGTACCTATGCAGAAGAATCCTAAATAACTTATGTTGCTACTCTGCCCTCATGGAGGTGGAATATAATTTGTCACTCCTCAAGTGTTGGCTTTATATAATGACTTCTTCCAAAGAATACAGTATGGAAAAGGGCATGGAAAAGGAGAGAAACTTCACAGTGGAGAAACCTGGCAAACACTTGATATTGACTATCAAGGTCAACATCAATGATAAATCATGGTGATAGTATGGACCTTTGCTATGATGTAACGAAAATGAGACTTCACCTCTGAGGTCTTTCATCTAATCCATAATCAGAGTCTAATAATGAGGAAAACAGACAAATCCCAACTGGGAGATATTCTACAAAATACCTGACCAGTACTCCTCAAATTGTGAAGGTCATAAAACAAGGAAAGTCTGAGAAAATGTCACAGCCAACAAGAGCCTAAGGAGACATGATGACTAAATGGAATATGATATTCTGGATGAGATCCTGGAATAACAAGAAGAAGACACTAGGCAAAAACTTGAGGAAATCTATGGAATCTAGGAATAAACTTCAGGGAATCTAGGAATAAAGAATGGGCTTAGTTAATAATAATGTATCGATATTAGTTCATTAATAGAGGAAGCTGGTATAGGGTGTAGGGAAACTCTCTGTACTATATTTGCAACTTTTCTGTAAATCTAAAGCTGTTTTAAAACAAAAAATTTATTTAAATAAAAATAATGGTGTATCTTAAAGACATCTGAAATTTATTGAACTATGACATTATCCTCATTCTACAGGTAAGGAAATCAAGACCAGAGATGTAAAGTAAGGATGGTTAATGCATCGAAATGCTTTCTCTTCTTCATAAGAGAGTCTCTGACTACTAGTTCTGAAGACTGCATACAAAGAGGAGCTGGTACCATTAATCAGTGTAGGCTGGTTAATGCATCAAAATGCCTTTTCTTCTTCCTAAAAGAGTCTCTGACTATTATTCCTGAAGACTGCATACTCCGATGGTGTCCTGGTAAGCACTTAACAATGGCTTTCCAATGGGAAAAACCTTGCTGATTTCCACGGTATAAGTACTACCATCATGGCTGATTTCAAGCTACCAATGTAATAATGTGACTGAACACAGAATGGGGAAGAGACGCACAATCAGCTTTCCTGCCGGGAGCTGTAGCTAGCTCACACCAGCTCACAGGAGCAGACTGTTAAATTTTCAGGAATTTTGTGAACTAGTTGTTCAGCATGGGGAGCTTGAAATTGGCCCCAGGGGGAATATTTACACCACAGAAATCAGTTAATGCTACAAATCAGGGTTTTGAGTGTTTTTTTTTTTTTTTTTTTTTAAAGACAGTTTATCAGCACACACCATCAAAACACCAGAGTCCCAACTCGTTGTTCTGTCTGTGTCCCTAAGAGATCTAGTGCCCTTGGACAAGCCACACAGTCTCTCTGAGTTTCAGTTTAGTCATCTATAGAAGATGGAATTGGAGTACTAACCTCCCAAGTTTTCTCCTACCTCTGAAACTCTATTAAATACTAGATCATCTTTCAGTTCCAGATATGTAGCTCCGGATGCAACCTGGGGTCATGTCACCACGCACCTGTAGGGCTTTGACAGCCATTTGATAGCCTCTCAGGCTAGGGTCCCTGGCCTCTATTTGTGCTTTGAGATCCAGGCACATACAAATTCTGTAGAAACACAGACCCATTTGGTGTTCCATCTCCCTCTACCAGAGCCTTTGCACATTCTGTTCCCACTCCTTGGTCCACTCTTCATATCTTCTTACTCTGGCCAACTCCTTTTAGCCCATTGGATCTCTGTGGGAGAGGTCACTTCCTCCAGAAAGCCTTCCTTGACTTTCTCCAAACTGAGGTATCCCTGTGATGTGTTTCCCTGGCAATACCATATTTTTTTTCTATCATAACTCTTATTGTTATTGCTTCTTTTATTGTCTGCCATCCCTACCTAAATTCAAGTGCCAGGGAGCAGAGACTCTCTCTCTAGTTATCAGTTGAAAAAAAAAATAAGAAAGAAAAATAAGCCAGGCATGGTGGCTCACACCTGTAATCCCAGCACTTTGGGAGGCCAAGGCGGACAGATCACTTGAGGTCAGGAGTTCAAGACCAGCCAGCCAACATGGTGAAACTCCATCTCTACTAAAAATACAAAAATAAGCCAGGTGTGGTGGTGGATGCCTTGTAATCCCAGCTACTTGGGAGGCTGAGGCAGGAGAATCACCTGAACCTGGGAGGCAGAGGCTGCAGTGAGCTGAGATAGTGCCACTGTAGTGCAGCCTGGGCAACAGAGCAAGACTCTGGAAGGAAGGAAGGAAGGAAAGACTGACTCAACAAGAGGGTAGAGGCACATACAACAGTATGTGCCTCTCTTCCTTGCCATGGCATCTTGGATTCCCACACCTGGCACAGCAATAATGACTTACTAGTTGTTTGTTGACTGAATAAACGAATGTCTGCTTAAATTACATTGCTTTCCAAACAACAGATTTTTTTTCTTAGTTGCTTCCCCAGACAAAAGTACAAATCTAGAAAGAAACCCCCTTCTGATGAATGCTTTTGCAAGAGCAGATTTCCAACAAGGGAGGGGATTTCATCAGAGATGCCCCACTTCCAAGAGGGTGTTGTCACAGGGGCGTGGCATTCTCAATCCTGACAGGACCAGGACTTCTGAGCAAGCATCCCTGCTCCTCGGCCAGCAGTTCTTGCTCCCATGGTTGGTTACGGCCCCTCGAGGGAGCTCTGCTTGCCGCAGAAGCAAATACTTAAACTTGGCAACATCAGATTCCCAAAAAGCTATTTGTTTTGGTTAAGAGGGAGAACTTTGGGTAAATTAGAGAGGGAGGAAAACCCACAGATGGTGATTTGACATACAGAGAGCAGCGCACAGGACCACTGGCTGATGAAGTCTCACGTTCCAAGGAAAGGCAGGAATTGCGGGCCAGGATCTCTGAAACGCTCCTCAGGGGCACTCTTGTTACCCGGAATCAGTTACCTTCTGGAGCCTCACTGAGGTCACTTTGAGACAGTATTTTCAGAAATTCATTTTCAGATGCTGTTCAAGGCATTCCAAGACCAAACAATCTTAGGATCACAGAGCTAGATCATCGAATCTGGCCACCATATTTTGTGGGTAGGAACACTAAAACCCAGCAAGGAGAAGTCGTTTGCCCAAGGACACCCAACTACGACTGAGCTTTATTGGAGTTCTGGTCCCTAATTCATAACTCAGTATTCTTTCCACTGCAGCCACTCACCAACCAGACCTCATGAAGACTAAAAAGACAGGTGAAATGGGGCCACGCACACAGAAAGGCGGCCCAGGGGAAGGCTGGTCCAGCAAGAAGTCCATTAGGAAACGTATCCTGTAGCCAAATATGCTTAGACAATTCCCTCGCCTCCCTGGAGCTATTTCCTTGATAAATGAAAATAGGTTAGTCAAGAAATCATGGGCCATTGGATACAACCATAGATTTATCATAACCCGTGGAAACTCTGCAGGAGCAGTCAACCAAGAAATAGTTGCAATGCAGTCTAAGAAGTGCTAGAATGCAATGTAGCAGATGCAATGTTAACAGGAGGAAGAAATAACTAATTTCACTGGAAAGAGCCAGCAAAAACGAGCTGAAGCTAAATCTCAAAGGATGAAAACACTAGCACACACAAAAAGTTATTCCAGGAAAAGGTCTGGTATTCCTGAGCAAAGGCACAGAGTAGTGGAAACATGTTCTGTTGTGACTGCTGTTGCCCAGGATCTTGGTAATAAATGCACATTGTGTATGGGTGTGTCAAAGGCCTGTCAATGAACACCCCTGTTAGGCTCAAGTAGTGACTCAAAGAGGAGCTTGGCTGGAGAAGCCCTTGAGGAGATAGAAAAAGGTCATCTTGTGGGGTAGGAGACCAGTGTACAAAGCCCAGAGAGGAAGGTAGGGGCGGGGTCAGCTTACGGATGGCTTCAAGTAAGTGGCAGAACAGTCTGTATGTGATTTTGATAACAGAGTCCTGGCCGACTTCTGAGCAAGAAAGTAACCCAACTCCTTGCTTATGAGAATTAACTGACCAAGAATGGTGGAAGAAGAGACGCAGAAGCAAGGAGACAGAGAAGGTGGCAACAATGACCAGGATGAATCCTTAGCTTGCTGCCGCATGACCAACGAGGGAAGCAAAGTCAGTTAAGTGTCGTCGCCACTCCCTTGGCTCACCGTGGTACTCCCTAGCACTCTCCTACTCACCCTACCGCTAGCCTGAGTCATCTTGAAACAAACACAGCCAACTGGGAGGGACCACAGAGACCAGCTTCAAACATTCACACAGGACTCTGCTTACCACGGCAAAGCTGCCAATTGTTTGTTAAAACAATTCCCATTTTTAGTAGCTCAATCATTAGCCAAAGGCATGAAGAAACAAAAATCATATGACTAAGCCTTGGAGCATTCAGTACTGGCTGTTGAATATATTGCAGCAATAATTGTTCCAAGACTTCTACTTTCTATAGAACACAGCAGAGTCATAAAATAAAATATATAGATATCAAATTCCCCTTTATTGGACAGGTCCCAACACCTCAAATTAGCCCTTGTTTGGAAGACTTTAACCAGACAAAGTGTTTTCTTCAATTTGCCAACTAGCAGGATACATTCATCCCCATTTTCGAGATGGACAAAGTGAATCTTATGAACTGTGCACTCAGCCACTTGCAGAATAGAATAACAATGATAATAATAGCAGCAAGTAACGTTTAGTGAGCAATTACTTGGTACTAGAAACAGTTATTACTGCTTTACTTATATTAACTCTCATTCAATTCTCACAATATTTCTGTGGGGGGAGGTAATAGCCCCATTTAACAGACGAAGAAACTGAGATTTAGGGAAGTTGAGTTCTTCTCTGCAACATCACAAATCTAACGAGCACAGAGTCAGAGTTGGAGCCTACGGGTTCCAGAGTTGTGCCCTTAACCACTATAATGCGTTCTCAGTTCTCCACAAGCTACCATGAAAAACACAAAAGTAAGAGATGACGGGGTGCCTCATAATTTTTGCTTTGGACACACATTACTAGCTGAAACACTCAAACAAATTTAATCAGGAATTTCCCTTTGGTCCCAAACTTCCTGTTTGCTCTGAACCTCTGATGTCAATGGCAGTCAGAATTCTACTTCTAAGCTGGTCAGCAATAACGTGGCTTCCTCCAAGGAATGTAAACTTGGCTTTCATCCCAGCCAGCTCTCCTATCTCCTCCTCCCTTCCCCTTTGTTAGGTCATAATGATTTCACCCCACAACTGTCATTGGCAGGTAACATTGCATGGAAGCAGTTTGGGATAAAGACAGTCTCAGCTGCAAGTAGATTTGGACCCATAAAAAAGTGATGACTCCTGAAAAACTCATGCTTTATTAGGGGACAAGTCCTTCATTTATATGACATGGGAGAGAGACAGATGACTCTCATGACTAAAGTGTACATTTCCAAAGTCAGCTTCTTTGTCAAAGCAGCTCGTATAGGGATGAGGGCGTGGGGTTGGGTTCTCATGAAGGTGGCTGGGTACAAAGGGAGTTCAATAGGGAAGTCAAGGCACCAAAGTCAGACTTTGCAGCTTTATAACGCAAGCAGATCTGTCAGCTGTTCTAGCCCATTGGTTACTGTCATGCACATTTATCAGTAGCTATGTATCCTGTCCCTGGGCCCCAAAGTGACCACAGGAATGAAATATCACCTGGTTGTGAGATCAGGGCCCTCAGCCTGCAAAAGAGACACAGACTCGCATAGCCACCAACCTGCTCCTCCCAGACTGTGGTGTTACTGCACTGCCATTATCACAGGGATACCTGTAACTCCTCATGCACTGGCTGAGCCCCCAAACAACCTGGAGGTATTTTTATCCCCCATAGCTTATTTAACTATTGTAATTTATGCCAAGTCCACAGGCCTTGCAATCTTATTTTAATGTACATTAGTGGTGCCATTTTACAGATGAGAAAACTGTGGCTCAGAGAGATGAGGACATTTGACCAGCACTACACAATAGTGTAAGTGGCAATACTGGGACTTGAACTGGTTCTCAGTATTAGTTTGCTAGAACTGCCGTAACAAAAATCTACAGATTGAGTGACTTAACAGGAATGTATTTTCTCACAGTTGCGAAGTCCAGAAGTCTAAGACCAAGGTACTGGCAGGATTGGTTTCTTCTGAGTCTTTCTCCTTGGCTTGCAGAAATAAGCCAAGAGAATACAGCCATATTCTCCTAGTTTTTTCACAAGGGCTTCCCTTGGGCTTGTCTGTGCCCTAATCTCCTCTTCTTATAAGGACATCAGTCATGTTGGATTAGGTCATCCACATGACCTCATTTTGCCTTAATTACCTCTTTAAAGGGCCTATCTCCAAATGCCATCACATTCTGAGGTACTGGGGATTGGAACTTCGACATATGAATCTGGGGGTCAGGGGCATGATTCAGCCCGTTCACCCTCTGACTCTAAAACCGTGCTGTTTGGCCAACCAATAATGACGGAGCCTCCTAGGTGTCAAAGACTGAACTTAGCACTTCTGCAAATGTCTTCTCATGTGATTTTCTAAACAGTCCAGAGAGGTTTGCATTATAATTCCCATGGTACAGTGAGAAAACCGCATTTCAAACAATTTAATTATTCTACCCAGGCAAACACAACAGAGATGCGGCAGACCCAGGATTCAGCCTCACTCTTCTGACCCCAAACTCTGTGCCGTCTCCAACATACGATGTTGCTTCCCATGTAAAACTGTGACTGGCAGCAAAGAGGACAGGGTGGCCTGACAGTGGCAGTGATGGCGGTGGGATCTGACAAGATCTCCTTTTTGGAAAGATCATAAATCTGGTGGACAGTAAGAGTAGCTACTGCATAAGGTTGGTGTGATGACTAAATAATACGTGCAAAGTGTTTAGAATAGCGTCTGGCTACACAAAGGCTAAGTAAGTGTTTTGCTGTTACTGTTGTTGCTGCTGCCATTGCTGCTATTATTATTCTTATTCATTTCTGGATAAACAGGGTAGATTTTGAATACCTACCACTAGTTTGCTTTCCTTCCCGTAACTCCGCACAAAGATGGAGAGAATATGAAAAGAAACACAACACAATGTTGGGATCTGGAAAGTAAACGGATGAGTGGTAACTAAATCAGTAGATCCAAGAAAGCTGAATCCTGAACCAGCAATGGGGAAGGTCAAGAGCAACTGAATTCATTCTACAGAATTCCTACCCTCCTAGCCCCAAAGCTCAGGAAATATGCAATAACAGTTGGTCTAGAGATGAAGGTGATGTGAAGAGAGATAAAAGAGATTTGGTTGAAAACTAGTTATAAACCCATATTCTCTTTTACACTTGGTAAGGCCCCTTCCCTGTCCCTAGAGGTTTATCCTCTGGAGAAGTGAAACAGAATCGCTAGACTAAGCAGGGGGTGAGGGTAGGTGAGCATGAGGGTATGGTACTGAACACAGGAGAATTAAATAAACATGTGTACTCTGGAAGCCAGGTCCTGCAACCCGGCTTCACTTGGTTCCTGCGGTGCTGGCCACCAGGCCATCTCCCTTAGGCAGGACTCTGGAAGTAATTGAAGCACTCCAAGAGGAAAGGCCTAACAGTACTGATAGTCCGAGGTTCCCCAACTAAGTGGCCACCCGTATTAGTCTACAGTGAACCTCAAGTTGACTAGTTCAATATCTGAATGATAGTCCCAGAAAGAGAAAACAGAAGAGAGAGAATCATTAAAGAAGTAAGTAATACATTTTCCAGAACTGAAGGACTTAATTTTCTAAACTGAAGAGATCTATCCTGGGTGAGTGCAATAGATGAAAACAGACCTATACCCCATCATTAAATAATTGTAGAATAATGGAGACAAAGCTTTAACACACTTCTGGAAAAGAAAAATTGATCCATACAAAGGATTGAGAATCCAAATGACTTCAGACTTCTTAACAGCAACATTGAGAGTTGGAAGACAATGGAATAATACTTTAAAATTGAGTGAAAATGCTTTTTTTAACTTCAACTTTCATTTTAAGTTCTGGGTTCTTATGCAAAATTTGCATGTTTATTATACAGGTAAATGCATGCCATGGTGGTTTGCTGCACAGATCATCCCATCACCTAGGTATTAAGCCCAGCACCCATCAGCTATTCTTCCTGATGCTCTCCCTCTCCCTGCCCTCCCAGCCTACCCCTGACAGAGCCTTGTGTAGTTCCCCACCATGTGTCCATGTGTTCTCATCATTCAGCTCCCACTTGTTAAGAGAGAACATGCAGCATTTGGTTTTCTGTTCCTGTGTTAGTTTGCTGAGGATAACAACTTCCGGCTTCATCCATATCCCTGCAAAGGACATGATCTCATTCTGAAAATGCTTTTTAATCTAGAATTCTATGCCAGTCAAACTCTTTGTCAAGTCTGAGAGTAAAATAAAGATGATTTTAGATATAGAAGGCAAGTCTCAACATTACACCTCCTATATATTTGTTCTCAGAAATCTAGTAAAGGTGCTTCACCAAATTGAGGCAGTATACAAAGAAAGAGGAAGGCAGGAGATAGTGGAATCAGGAACTTCACAGGACAGGGGGAATGGAAGCCTAGGATGAAAGTCAAGTGGGATCCCAGGGTGACAGCTCTGCAGCAGGCACAGAGGACAGAAGGTAACTGTTCAGACTGGAGCAGTTTAGAAGGCTTGGGGAAGAATGTATCCAAGCATATGAAATTGATAGAATACTGATTATATCTAAACATCTTACAAGGAGATATGGACAGTCTGTCGAGAGTTTGTAGCTGAATTAATAATAATTACATAGAAAACAAAGAGGTAATTATTAACTCCAGGGAAAACAAACAAACAACAAATGTATTGAGAAGAAAAGGTTAACTATAGCATACCACATAACTGAATTCCAAATAGTATTTCACAGTCATGATAATGTACACTATATATTCATTTAACCAAAATTACAGTAAATTATATTGAGAGGATGGGAGGTTGGGAAGGGTGTACATATGTGATAGGCTGTGGGGGTGTGTAATGGGTGAGAAAGAGAACTAAATCCTCATCTTCCATAGTGGAAAGTCACTAAATAATGCCTGGAATAATTGTTTTTAAAATAATAAGGCTAGGTGCAATGGTTCATGCCTGTGTAAGCCCAGCACTTTGGGAGGCTGAGGTGGGAGGATTTCTTGAATCCAGGAGTTCCAGGTTGCAGTGAGCTATGATTGCACCACTGTATGGCAGCCTGGGTGACCGAGCAAGACCTTGTCTCAAAAAAAAAAAAAAAAGTAACAATAAGACAATGTTATTTGGAAACACACAGGTACATACTGAAAGACCCAGCTACGAGTGGAAAGTGGTTGCTTCTTTGGAAGGGGAAATTGAGGGGAGGGAGGACAGAAAACTGCTTTTTATTTCCCAAAACCCCCTGTAGAACTGATTCATCTACATGTATACCTTTGATTAAAGTAACATCTAAGCTTTATACTATCTCATTGTGTAAACTCGGGTGAATTATTCCACAATTTTAGCTTCCAAGTTCCACATCTGTAAAACAAAGGAGTTGGATTATGCAGTCTCTGAGGCCCTCCCTGATATAATATTCGCTCATCATTTCTGCCGTGGTAGCTAATCTCCTTCCATTAGAGACTCGACCCTTACATCCTTGGGAATTTTATGTCAAAATATCATTTTCTGTAATGGGTGGGGTAATGCTGACAGCTAAGAATGATGCTCTCTGGGGAAAATGATCCCCAAGTACCCTCAGTGACTTAAGGCAGGGTCCTAGAAGACTCAAAGGCAAAAACAGATGCCTCTACCTTCTCCTCCCTTTCTTTGTATTAGAGCTTCAAATAATTTGATAACGTATTAAAAGAGGATGAGACTTCACATTAGACCTTCCAATTATTAACTCACATTTAACTAAAGACCTTCATCAAGTCAGGAAATACCTAACTGTGTGCCAATGGCAAGATATGATTCCAGAGATCAAGGCGCACACTTCCCCCTCTGACTAGCAGGATGGCAGGACTGAAATTTATATCACAACTTCGTATGCATTTTCCATATGGAGGCCTGGCTCAGAGGGCTCAACTAGAGACCTCAGTATGACCCCAGCTCCTTCTAGGAAAGTCCCTCGTAAGCCTCTCCTTTGGGCTTTGTTCCCCAGCTCTGGAGAGAACAAGGTATTTAAGACAGGTTTACAAGGTGCACTGAGGTTCTGCCTGAATTCTTTTTTTGCGGTGGGGGAGATAGAGTCTTGCACTGTTGCCCAGGCTAGAGTGCAATGGTGTCGTCTCAGCTCACTGCAACCTCCGCCTCCCAGGTTCAAGCAATTCTCCTGCCTCAGCCTCCTGAGTAGCTGCGATTACAGGTGTCCACCACCACGCCCAGCTAATTTTTGTATTTTTAATAGAGACGGGGTTTCATCATGTTGGCCAGGCTGGTCTCAAGCTCCTGACCTCAGTGATCCTCACAACTCGGCCTCCCAAAGTGCTGGGATTACAGGCATGAGCCACCATGCCTGGCCTTTGCTCTTAATTCTCATTTGACTTTTTGAAAACATCATGGTCAAAAAGGAAAGCCCTTTCTAAGCACCTCTTGAGCACAGAAGAATCTAGGCTTGGCCAAGGCAGAGGCACCTCGTCTCTCCTTGTCTCCCCTCTGCCCAATTCTGGCACCAGGCACATGGCAAGCACAGAGGGAAGGCTGACTCTCAGGGAGTGAGGATGAAGGCTCATTAGAGATTAAAAGCCTTGCAGAATTTAAGGAGGGAGAGCTTTATAACTTACACCTTTCTCCTCTGGTAGATAAAAACCAAATTTTAGTGCTCAAAATGAGAAATGTTAATTATTCACGATATGTTACATAAATAAGATGCTCTGTCATTTCCCACTGGATATGAAAATATCCTCTATCACAGTCTGACTTCCAGCAATCACTCTCCGCTACCTTTTGAAGGAGACAAGGCAGGTAGAATCTGAACTTCACAAGTGGAGACCAGTCACAAAGAGGTTCTATAAATTGCTCAAGAAGATTTCTCAGAAGGTTCTCTAGAAACTGTTAAACTGTTTACCCTTGGGTGAGTTTGATGAAGAAAATCTAACTTTACACCTTTCTTCACTGCTTACATTTTAATTTTTCCTATGACTACTATGTATCATTTCAAAAAAGAAAGACTTCAGTTTTATCAGAAGGAAGAATGAAGAAAAAAGGACAAGAAAGAATTCATTTCTCTAACGTGATTACGGGCATCCCTTTTGGAGACTGGGCTGGATAAGAAATCTCTAATGTTCTTTCACTGTATCTTAATAACATAAATTCGAGGTATAATGTAACTAGCTGACATTTACTGAGAACTTACTGCGTGGCGGGTAGTACTCAAAATTATTTAGACCTGTTCGCTCATGAAATCCCTACAACTTTGTGAGACATGTGTAACCTCATTCCCACTTTGTAGATGAGGACACAGGCAGAAAGCCTGGGCACACGTGGTCAGGGCTGTGGAATCTACATTCTTCTCCACCCTCTGCTGCACAGCGCTCTGGGCCTCTAGATTACAAAAAGAATAAGAATATACCTTCCTGGCTGCCAAGCCTTCAGTTCTATTCCCAAGCCCCCCTGCTCCCCTCATTGTCTGAGGCATCATCACAAAATCTCTCCTTCATGACATATGGACAGAGGGAGCGTTCTCTGAAAGTCAGCCGCTGCCCTTGAGCAGCTTGGAGAGAAACACGCATAAGCACTGAGCAGCATGGTGAGGAGGGGAACATTCCCTGAATCAACCTCAGAGGGAAGGCCCACCCTTTAAAAACTCGCCACAGTGTCTACAAGTGTATGAGGAGGGCGGGTGGTTAGATGCCATAATTAGGAAGGGTGGAAACAGGTGATCTAATGCGTTCTTCTACTGCAGCAAGCAGGACAGGAACCACCTCCCCCAACTCCCCCACCTCCCCCCCACCCCGCCCCAGCAGGGGACACAGAGACAGCGCCCTCTGCTGTCTGAGGGTAAAGTGACCAGAGGAAAAGGAGATTGTGCCTATCTGCTTGGGCTCTCTTTCAAGTGTGAGGCAGAGAAATGACTTCCCTTACTTCTTGGACATGGGCCAGTTAGCTGCTAATTAGTTTGTATATCAATTCCAACAGGAAGGCTAGAAAATTCTATCTCAACTTAAGCAATGACGCTTGTCCTCCTAAACTTGGTCTTGCCTGTCTCCCAAATAAATTCCCTGCATCACACAAAACACGATCTCTGGCTGGATCAGAACAGCCAGAAGCAAACAGGCAGAAACACATAAACACATACGTATCACTTCTCCATCACCCTCATATAGACTTCCCCACAGAACCCTTCATAGAGTCTTTTGTAGGTTGACACCAAGGCAGCATGGGAAACACACACCACAGGCTCCCCATAAATCCACAAAAAAAAGAAATGGGGTGCTTTTTAGGGTCGTGAAAAAAAATATGTTGTGCATTAGAAATGCTTCAAACAAAGACTGGAGAAATATCCACCTGTGAGGTAGCAACCCACTGGATTAGAAGACTCTGGGGCAGTAGAGACTAGAAGAACAAATACTTATTGATCATCTACTGCAAGTAGGGTGCCGTCTGAGATCAACTAGGTAAGCACTCTCAGGTGGAGTCTCAATCACAGAAGAGGTAGCACAAGTAAAAACCCAAGGGTGGCAGAGGGAACAAGCAAAATGCACACCACAGAGACCATCGTGTTGCTCAGCGGAGGCACGAGCCCACCACAGCTGCACGGTCGGGGAGGCCGCTCACCGCTGGGCCGCCACTTGATGAGGTCCTGAGGACAGAATGAAATTCTCTTGAGCTGTGGTCCCCAAATCACCTAGGGAACACTTTTTTAAAAACACAAATTCCTGAACTCCATATATTATAGCTATTGAATCAATAGCTCCAGGAGTATTACTCTGGAATCTGTGTTTACGATTACGGTAAAACATGCAGGAAAGGAGACAGAATAGTGAACTCCAAGTGCCCATCATCCATCTCCAGCAATCGCCTACTCTGACCATTCTGTTTTCACCCATCCTCTTACCTATTTCCCCTCCCCCTGTATTACAGGATCTGTATTCTTCTAAAACCAGGGACCCCGAGGCAGTCAGATCATGGATGTGAACTGGGAACCACTGATTGAGACACAGATTAGGAGCAAGCGAATCCTAGGGACAATGGGGGCAAAGTCCCAGAGAAGTGAAAGGGAATGGTATTTGGGGAATAATGGCAAGTAATTTGGAATGCCTCAAGGATGGAAATGGATAAGGGCCAAAAGGTCATCAGGGCCATCGGGGCCCTGTTAACAGGTATGGTGTCTTTCCAAGAAGCACAAAACTGCATCTCCTCTGGGCAGAAAAGTATCCCTTGCTCAGGTCTTGAATATGTCTCATCTGCATCTCCTCTGGGCAGAAAAGCATCCCTTTCTCAGGGCTGAAGCTGCCCATGCAAGTGGAGAGGGCTGGATGCCTCCCCCACCCACTGCCTTGTGCCCTTCACTTCTGCTGGGCCCAAACCACTTCTGCTGGGGCACAGCAGCCCCAGGGCCAGGGTGTGAAGGGGTCTGGTCCCCAAAGGGGTTTGGATCTTATCTTATAAGGGCTTATAAGGGCTCTAGGCGGCTAAGAAGGGAAATGTGCAACAACCAGTCTGTGTTTTAGAAGAACAGTGGGCAGCAATGGAGGGGAGGTGGATGGATAGACTGGAGTGCTGAAAGCTGAGAGGCCGTGAGCTAGTGAAGACAGTAACTACTGCAAAGTAGCCAGGGAAGAAGGGAGAAGGCCAAGAAGGTCCAACCTTGATGTAAGAGGTTTACAGAAGAGATCGTGTAGGGGTTCTGGAAATAATGGGGGGCTAGATATAGAGGATTGCTGGATGCAGAAAAGAGTCACTGGCAGGTAGACGTTGTCTGAAGCCATAGGAAGGTTGAAATTGCCTAGTATGTAGAATAAGAATGAAGAGGGATGAAGGACATGGAGAAAACCAGCATTTAGAGGATGAAGGAGCCAGCCACGGTGATAAGAATGGTTAGGGTGATCGGAAGGGAGATGGGGAGAAGAAAATGGCTCACAGAAGCCAATTGAGGAGAAACAGTTAAGGCGATGGGAAGGGAGGTGGGGAGAAGAGAATAGCTCATGGAAGCCAATGGAGCAAAAGTGGTCACGGGTTGGCGAGAGAAAGGCACTCATTTAAGAAGGCAGAAATGTAAAGGAAGGTGAAGTTTTGGAGTACGCAGAATGATCAGCGAAGGAGTTTAGAGTTGGACTTGAAAAGGCAGGGTACCAAGTGTCACGGTGTGTAGCATGAGTTGATGTGTCAGTAATACCTCCCATGTCTGTCATTTACCAAGTATGCTTTGGACACATGCCTTATGTTGAGTCTCTGCAACCCTGCAATAAAATACGGGTGACTGTACTCACGCTATTAGAGATGGGGAAGACATCTCCAGGAATGGCAGCGTTTCTTCTTGTCCTTGGCGCCTAACAAGGTACAGCCTCGTAGGAAGATTATCTTTTCAAGTATCCAACTCCCGCATCTTTAACTAACTTGTAAATTGCTTTCAGGATAGGGATTAAGGCCATCCAGACCGTTAACTGAAGTTAACGGTCCTATGTTGATATTTACTATACACAAATCAAGAAGAGCATGTAGAATAAGAATGAAGGAAGATTGAAGGTTTAATGAAAAGAAGAAATGGCCCTTCGAGTTTGAAACTTAGTAAAGGATCCAAACAGATGTCCAATCCTACCACGAGGTGAACAGTGGCAGGTGCCGCAGTGAAAGCCTCCAATTGCAATTTCTTCACAAAGGAAAGTGTGAGGGATGGACAGACTCACTCTGGCTGATGGGACGAGGCAGGCAGTGCTGCATGAGGTTTAGGGGCTGGACAGAGGAGGTGCAAAGCAGGGCAGAAGCAGAGCTAAGTCGGAAACTGGCAGGTGAGTTTGAGGAAAGCTAAGAAGCTTTGTGGGTATGAAACAAAGGGTGTGAGGAGTGAGGAGAGAAAAGCGTATGAAGCTGTAGCAGACACAGCCCAAAGTCACCCCCAAGTCATGCCCTGGTATAATCCCATAATCTTTTGCCCTTGAGTAAGGTAGGACCTGTGACTTACCTCTAACCAACAGAATATGGCAAAGCTGATGTGAGATCACTACTCGGATTATGTGACATTATATGGCAAAGGGATTTTGCAGATATAACTAAGTCTTCTACTCATCTGACTTTGAGTTAACCGAAAGGGACATTATCTTGGGTAAGCCTGATTAGGGCCATTGAAAAGAAGGTCCAGGCCTTCCCCGAAGTTAGAGACTTGTGGCAGAAAAGACCTGCTCTCCCGCTGGCCTTGAAGGATCAAGCTACATGAGTTCTAAAGCTGCAAAGAAAAATTCTACCCACAAGCCCGTGAGCTTGAAAGATGAGCCCAAACTTCAGATGAGAATGGAGCCTGGCGACACCTCAATCACAGCCTTGTGAGACCCTGAACAGGGCAGGTAGATCAGTCATGCCTGGACTCCTGACCCACGGAAACTGTGAGATAATGGATGAGTACTGTTTGAAGCCATTACGTTTGTGGTAATTGGATACGCAGCATGCATGGACTCCCATGGCAGAGGGTCGTGAACGGCAGGCTAGGAAGTATAGGCTCTATTATATGGGTTCTAGGAAACCACTGACTAAGGAAGCTAAGAGATGGCAGAAGGAAGGGAAGCCTCGAGTGGGCTTGACCACTCCAGGTCTTGAAGAACATCTGGCCAGGGCACTGCTCCCAGGAGCAGGTTAGTGACGTTCAGGTGAGTAACTCAGTCCTAGGTTAAACCAAACCAGCTACTGTTCTATGCAATTAAAAAAAAAAAAAAGAAGGGAAGCAAAGACCAAGGAAAGAAATTAACAGCCATTGAGAAAACCTTAAGGAACTTCAGTGTCCTCGTTGCTAATTATAAATATTTACTCCTCCCAGAATTCCTGACCTCATAGAAGAGCCTGCATAAATAGTCTTGCTCTTTCTGGAAAATTAGTCTGCGCGTGCGTGTGTGTGTGCGTGTGCATGTGTGTGTGCACGTGTGTGTGTTTCTTGGAAGGGGAGTGGGCAGTAATAAAGGATTGGATGATCTGCAAAAAGTCACTTCCTGTTGGATATTGTCTAGTTCCCATTCCCGAGATCATAAACCCCAGTCCCTCAAGCAACTCCTCCTTCCCTGATTCTATCTGCTGGAGACAACTAAGCCAAACAAACTCAGGAAGTGGCAAGAGACTGGGAAGGGGAGGAAGTTCGTGGCACAGAAGAGAAACGTAAAGAGAATGCCCTGATGTTCAAGGAAGAGGGTGGAGGAGAGAGACAAATGAAGGTCACTCCAAGGTCACCTGGCACCAAGCCTTTAAAATGTCATGCTTGAGCTTTAAATCAAAACGGGCACAAACAGTGGGTCAAATCTCCCAGGGCCATTCCAATACTAACATTCACATTAATAAACAGCCCCCAAAAAGTCCTCTGTGAGCAAACTGGAACAAACAACTAATCTAAAGCAGGTTGCTAAGAGACGAGCAGGCAGGAACTGAAGTCATTTCAAGTATCTGAAGCATTCTTTATTTTCTTCGCTTTCAGGAAAGAGAGGAGGAGAGAAGAGGCTACCTGTAGATGACTCCATGCTGGTGGAGGAACATGAGGGCCGACGTGACCTCTGCAGCATAGAACCGTGAACGAGGCTCGTCGAATTTTCGGGAGCGCTGAATCTGAAACATGAGGTCTCCACCGTTTACATATTCCATGACGAAAAAGAGGCGGTCCTGAAAGGAGAGAAGAAAATGCCATTTGGGTCATCTGACTGCAGCTGCCCACACAGGCCAGCACAGTGTGAGCTCAGCATAAGGTTACCAGGACTCAAGGGGGAAGAAGCCTCAAAAGTGGGTGAATCCCGGTAGCACCTGATCTAGAAAGAGGTCAAAGGAATAAAGCACACGGATTAGCGTATGAAGTGCAGTTTTACTTTTTCTCTGTCTTCCCTCGGTGGGCATCAGCTTGGTCTTGTGGAAGAAGCATAAAATGGGGAGAAAGGAGACTTGGGTCTTCGATTTCTGTTGCCAACTAGAAGTGTGGCCTTGGACAAGTCTCTGCCCTTTGGGGTCTCCAGCTGCTTTGATAAATGTGGTAAATTGAACAATCTTCCTCTAAAAGATATCCAGGTCCTAACCCTTGAACGTGTAAATGTTACCTTATATGGCTAAAAAAAAAAAAAAATGGATTTTGCAGATATAATGAAGTTAAGGATCTTGAGATAGGGAGATCATCCTGGATTACCAGCGTGGGTCTTAAATACAGTCATAAGCGTCCTTAGAAGAGGGAGGTAGAGGCAGACCTGAGAAAGGGAGGAGGAGGCCAAGTGGCCATAGAGGCGGAGATGGGAGTGGAACAGTCACAAGCCAAAGGATGCAGACAGCCTGGAAGCTGGAGGAGGCAAGGAGCAGAGCCTCTGGAGGGAGAAGGGCCTGGCCAGCACCTTCATGGAGGCCTAGTGATGCTATACTCCTGGCCTCCAGAACTGTGAAAGAACACTTTTCTACTGTTTTAAGCCAACTTTGCAGTAATTTGTTGAGGCAGTCCTAGGAGACCAATAACTTACAGTGTGGAATCATGAGACTGCAAACCTCTATTCACTGTGAGGGCCAAGTTTTACTTTGGAGGATATTCCTTCCAGGATCCCCTGTGGCTTCTTCCCTCAAGGCAGCCTCCAGAACAGCCAAACCACAGTCATGCCTCATTACGGGGGGGCTCCTTCTTACCTGCAATCCATGATCGTGTGGGGAGAGGACGGACTGACATTCTCTTTGCACGGTTTCCTGACTATCATATTCTAAGTTTCTAAGGTGTGGGACACTCTGCTAGGTGTGGGCAAAGGATTATAAACCACTGTTGTCTTGGGGAGCTTACAATCCAGGGTTGAAGATGGGAAATGGGCAGAATGATAAAAAACAAAATAGGTGCTGAATACATGAATTCATGAAAGACACCAGGTGCTAAAAAGATTGAGAGAAAAAGGAGCTCTCTGACTTGGGAGGCTATGTAGGATTTTCGATAGAGCTAGGCATGGAGAGAAAAAGGTCAGGGGAGGCAGGAACCAGTGCCAGGACATGGGAGTGGAGTGAGCAAGTTTAGGGGCCAGTAAACTGACCAGACCTGTTGCAGAGGAAGGTTAGTGAAGTAAATGGTGAGAGGCCAAGAGAGAGAGCACATTCTTAACACACAGAAATAGTCTGAGTGCGGCCGGCCGCTGTGGCTCACACCTGTAATTCCAGCACTTTGGGAGGCCAAGGTGGGCGGATCACGAGGTCAGGAAATCGAGACCGTTCCAGCTAACATGGTGAAACCTCGTCTCTCCTAAAAATACAAAAAATTAGCTGGGCGTGGTGGTGGGCACCTGTAGTCCCAGCTACTTGGGAGGCAGGAGAATCAGTTGAACCCGGGAGGTGGAGGTTGCAGTGAGCCGAGATCACATCATTGCACTCCACCCTGGGCAACAAAGTGGGACTTTGTCTCAAAAAAAAAAAAAAAAAAAAAAAGTCTAAGTGAAGCTTCCAGGAGGATGTTAGCATATATTATTTTCCATTAAGCCTCAGTAAAATTTACCAATGAGCTTCTTGATTTAGGAAGCATATCTATATCATTGGCATCTCTTTGAAAATAAAGTCCATAGTTAAGAATTGTTACTAATTCAAGCTACCTTCACCCCAACTGCGGTCGGTCTCCAGAATTATTCCATCTTTACTGGTATTCACAAAGGGCCTAAGTCCAGCTTTTCCTCCATTTATCTTGCCCTTAGCCTTCAAGGTCTGCCTCGTTTTCTCCCCAGAGTACAATTTTGTAATCTGAAGTACATGGGCTGCCTTACCAACTATTCAATCATCCAATCTCCAGTCAAATCCTCATGTCAAAAATTAAATGCTCTGGCCAACCCTAGACCGTTGGAATCAGACCTTCTGAGAGTGGAACCTGGCCCCAGGAGTTGTCAGAGCTCCTCAGGTGATTCCCATGTGCGGCCAGCATTGAGAAACACTGACTCTCCTCCATCAGCTTTCTGCCCAGGTATCTTGCGTCTGTGTAATATAAGGATTATACATGATTTTGGTCTCCTTTTTGTCTTTTCAAGGATTCCCTCCAAGAACAAAGACTCTTAAACTTGTGCATTAGAATCACATGGAAGCTTGTTAGGACATGGATTCCTGAGCCCCCCACTCAGATTTCTGAGTCAGAAGATCTGGGGCAGAGTCTGAACATCTGCATCCTTTAACAAGTTCCTGGGCAATGCTGGCAGGCCAGGGACAACACTGTGAGGGTCTCTGCCCTGGAGCACTGGGGCAAGCCTTTCACACGGGAAGTACAGCTGGATCACTCACTGAACACTGAACCACACCACCTGAAACAGCCACTGAGGTGCCCATTGCATAACCGCCGACCCTGGACTTGAACTTTAGTAACAATGGAGTATTTCCTTGACTGTATTTAGGAGAAACCAAATTTCTAAATGGGAAAAGTCTCCCCTCCACATCATCCTCCCTGGCTGCTTTTTATTCTAGCAACATTGGACACAGTCTCTAAGCGTAGGGGCTGTGGAGTAAGAAGGAGGTGTTCCCATACTGGTTTTATCACTTACTGGCTGCAAATAACTTGGGCAAATGCCTTTGGCTCTCTGTGCTCAATTTTCTGATCTGTAAAAATGAGGATAGGCCGGGTGTGGTGGCTCATGCCTGTAATCCCAGCACTTTGGGAAGCCAAGGCAGGCAAATCACTTGAGGCCAGGAGTTTAAGAACAGCCTGGCCAACATGGCAAAACCCCGTCTATACAAAAAATTCAAAAATTAGCTGGGCGTGGTGGTGCATGCCTGTAATCCCAGCTACTCAGGAGGCTGAGGCTGAGAATCACTTGAGTTCGGGAGGTGGAAGTTGCCGTGAGCTGAGATTGCACTCCAGCCTGGGTGACAGAGAGAAACTCTGTCTCAAAAAAAAAAAAAATCAGGATGATTGAGTAACAGAACCTGCCTTACAGACTTCTCATGAAGATTAAATTATATGTTAAAATGCCTGGCTCAAAATGAAGACTGGCTATGACTATTGTTATAGATGGTATTTGAGCAGTTATTATCATTAGTAAGTCTTCATTTTCTCTGACCTCTTTGCAGCTTTCTTTCCTGACCACATCCTCTTTCAACACACACTTGTTTCCCTTGGCTTTCAGGTTTCCCCACTACATTTCTGGCAGGGTTTTCTCTGCCTCTGTCACGGGCTCCTCCTCTTCCCAGCTGTTAAGTGTTGGAATCCCACAAGGCTGGGCTCCAGATCCTCCCCATCCTCACTGAGTGCTTGCTGAGGATCTCCTCCATGCCCAGTTTCCAAGGCACCTCTATGCAGATGACTCACAAGCTCAGACCTCCATCCTGGACTTCCGTTCCAAGCTCGGGACCACTCATCCAACTGTGGTTCTGATATCTCCCTCCAGATGCCCCAAAGGCACTCGAGTTCAATGTGTCCAAAACTGACTTCACAATCTGCCCCAATGAACTAGTCCTCTAGGTCTCAGGGCAAAGCTTCCCCCATCAGAAACCTGTCATTTAATGCCCCCCCTCCCTCATCCCCACCATGCTTATCGTATCTTTGCATTTTGTACCTTTGTCCTGTATACTTATCCATTTCTCTCTATCTCTATCACTATCATGCCCACCATTCTGGCCCAAGCAACTATCATCCCTTGTCTAGATTCTTGCAAATGCCTTGCTGCTGATGCTCCCCACATTTACTCCAGTTCTCCCTCCAAATGCTGGTCACGCTATAGGTAGAGGGACCCTGCTGAAACAGAAATCTGCTTATAACCCACCTCCCTTTCTCCTCTAAGTCTAACGCTTAGCTTTTCTGAGACAGTCTTGCTCAGTCAAAGCTGGAGAGCAATGGTGTGATCTTGGCTCACTACAACCTTGCCTCCCAGGTTCAGGTGATTCTCCTGCCTCAGCCTCCCGAGTAGATGGGACTAAAGGCAAATGCCACCATGCCCAGATAATTTTTGTATTTTGTGTTTTCAGTAGAGATGGAGTTTTGCCATGCTGCCCAGGCAGGTCTCAAACTCCTGACTTCAAGCGATCCACCCGCCTTGGCCTCCCAAAGTGCTGGGATTATAGGCATGAGCCACCGTGCCCTGCCTCTGTAGCTTGATTTTATTAAAGGCTCCCTGTTACTCCAGGAATAAACAGAAAACTTCCTAATATACCTCAAAGTCTGTGAGATCTTCTCAGTCTCCTCCTTTCTGACTGTCCCTTGCTCCCTCTGCCCCAGGGCTTTCCTCGGCTGTTCTTTCTGCCTGGAATGTTTTCTCCTCTCCCCTCCCCACTCTTCAGCTCTCAGCATGACCATCTTTTCTTCCAGGAAGCTGCCCCTGACTTCTCTGACAAGGTGAAATCCCCCTGTAACGTACTACACTCTGTTGTAGCATTCAGCACAGCAGATGTTTTGTGTAATTAATTTATGACTTTCTCCCCCAGTATTCTATGTGCTTCATGAGGGCAGGAACTGTTGGTAACTCTGGCTTGCTGTTTTCCTTTTTTTTCCTTTTTTTTTGAGATGGAGTTTCGCTCTGTTACCCAAGCTGGAGTGCAGTGGCGTGATCTCGGCTCACCGCAACCTCCGCCTCCTGGGTTCAAGCAATTCTCCTGCCTCAGCCTCTCGAGTAGCTGGGACTACAGACTGCACCACCATGCCCAGCTAATTTTTTTCATATTTTTAGTAGAGAGGGGGTTTCACCATGTTGACCAGGATGGTCTCGATCTCTTGACCTTGTGATCCACCCGCCTTGGCTTCCCAATGTGCTGGGATTATAGGTGTGAGCCACTGCGCCTGGCCTTGGCTTGCTGTTTTTTAAGGGATTTGAACTAACCTGAAAGAGAAGCTCTTATAATCTCTTTTAAAAACAAGCACCACGTGAACAGAAGAACCAAAAAAGGTTAGAGGGCTATAAGAAGCAAAGAGTGATCTAAATATTTATATCTACAGGCCAGGTGTAGATGGCTCATGCCTGTGATCCCAGCACTTTGGGAGGCTGAGGTGGGAGGATGGCTTAAGGCCTAAACAACATAGCAAGACCCTTTCTATACAAAGAAATTAAAAAGTTAGCCAGGCACGGTGGTGCACACCTGTAGTCCCAGCTACTTGGGAGGCTGAAGTGGGAGAACTGCTTGAACTCAAGAGGTGAAGGCTTCCGTGAGCTGTGATGGCACCACTGTATTCCAGCCTGGGCAACACAATGAAACCCTGCCTCTAAAAAGTGTGTGTGTGTGTGTGTGTGTGTGTGTGTGTGTGTGTGTACATAACTACAGATTCTTAATGCTTAGCTAGTTAAGTTAGCTAGCTAAGTCAGCCTGCTGCTGTGAACCTGCGTCTATAGAATCTGGAGCTGGGTGCCCACTCTCACCATTTCAGAGGGTCTGTCTATATCCATACCCCAGCGTTTGGTTACAGACTTGAACGGTTCTTTTGTTCTTTGGATAGGTCTTCACTTCCCAGCGAGATGTTCAGCGCCTTGAGGAACACACTTATTCTTCCTAGCAATCCCAAGCAATACTAACTCCAAACTCCACACCTGAGAAGCACTCAAGCAAAACCTGCTCATCCAACATCCACGCCAGGAAGAACCATGACAAGAGGAATTTTTGTTTATTTAGTTCCTTACTGTACTCTCAGTAACTAGAACTGAGCCAGGCATATAGTGCGTTCCTATTATGTCTGTATCAAATGCCTGAGTCCTTGAACACCCACCACGGACAAGGTGCAGATTGCTAGAGACTCAATGGTAACCCAGAGTTGGTTACCCATCGTCATTTCTATTGTAAAACCTCGTCTTGAGCTGGTCTAACTTTAGCCCATTTTGAACGTTAGTTTTAACTTGCTTTCTACTCAATATAGCCCCATGTTCATGACCCCAAAGCGTGATCCACTCTTTTTTTATACATTGGGTGTTTTAAAACAAGGTAAAATTTTCACGTCCCCTCCCTCTATTGAGTTTGCATTGTTTCTGACCTCCAAATCTAACACATTTGAGAAGCATGTTTTTATGTAGGATGAGAACCTCAAGTCATTCTGAGAACTGCTTAATTACATAAACTGAAATCAAAAGAAAGCTGGCAAACCCAGCAGCCACCCATTAATCCCCTCTTGGCATGGGTAGAAAATAAAGCAAAACAAAACATCAGCTTCCTGGTAAAGTAAGCAAATATGTTTTCTGAGGTAATCAAAGATTTTAAAAGCCTTATTCCACCTCCTCCTCCCTTAATCTCACCTGAATCTCTAAAAAGTTACGGTCTTGTGATAGCAAGTAAAATAATAAAATTAGGAAAGAGATTATGTGTCACGGCCATTTAGGGTAAGAATACTTAACCATGACCTACAAGCTGGAAGAACCACACTGTGTGTTTGAGATTCCCATCGGGCTTCATTTTCCCAGAGCGCTAACCTTTCCTGCCCTTGAAGAGAGAAAAGCAGGCCTGCACTGTTTGCCGTTCGAGGTGTGACAGAGAGCCAGAGGCTCCCTCTCAGCAGCAGTTAGGCTTATTTGGTCACACATTCTCCATCAGCTGTCCGCTGTTTATATGTGCAAAGATTTTAGAGCTGTTACATCGATTTCAAGTAAGTGACCAACCAAAGACCAGGCTTGGAACAGCACATACTTGATGTGCTGGTGACAGCATGCGCCATTTCTCCAATGCACCATATAAGGAAATCACAGGTCCTAATTTCACACTCTGAAACATCTTCTCCCCTCCGTGTCTATATCATCTAACCTATCAATTCAACAGGTCCTTCCTGGGTGCCCAGATTTGGGGTAGGTGGCTAGGGGATACAGAAGATGACATGAGCCAAGGCTTTGTTTTTCAAGAGCCAGAAATTGAGCACAGGAAATCACGGAAAGCAACAAAAAATGCTGTATAATTATGTGCTAAACTCTCCTGTATCAAATCAGACTGTGAAGCCTATGTATCTGGATTGTATCTCAGCACCCCCAAGAGAATAATCATCTCTCATCCAGGCTATATCACTTAGAGAAGATCATCATACAAAACAGTCCTATGGAAACTCCTATATTTTCTATAATACAACTGGTGTTGATGGAACTGACCACTGCTATAGGAATTTGTCTGAGATAAAGCTGAACCGGGGTAAAGACTACACTTGAGTAAAATCCTGAACAATCCAAGGGGGAGGAGGAGAAGGCCTGACAAATTAGAGGCACAGCCTTGAAGGGCAGAGGTCAGCAGAAATGAAAATTACATGTGGGAATGAGGAAGGCAGTAGGTATGAGTTCAGTAAAAAACTGCCATTTAGGAAACAGTGCATAGATCCAAGAAAAAGGTAGGAAGGAGACAGAAAAGTTGTTCTGAAAACATAGGTGGGAAGTATAAAACCCTAAAATCTTTTTTTTTTTTTTTGAGACAGGGTCCTGCTATGTCACTTGGGCTATAGTACAGTGGCACGATCGTAGCTCACTGCAGCCTTGAGCTGGGATCAAACGACCCTCCCACTTCAGCCTTCTGAGTAGTTGAGACTACATGCATGTGCCACCCTGTCCACTAATTTTTTTTTTTTTTTTTTTTTTTTAGAGATGGGGTTTTGCTATGTTACCCGGGTTAGTTTTGAACTCCTGGCCTCAAGTGATCTCCTGCCTCAGCCTCCTGAAGTGCTGGGATTACAGGTGTGAGCCACCACATCTGGCCCCTGGAAATCTTTTGAGTTGTAAAATGGCATAAAGTTGATTTTAAGGAAAACTGTTCTGGAAGCAGAGTTCAAGATGGATTCAAGAAGGTAGCCTGAAGTTATTCTCTCTCTCCCCATTTCCATTGTCCAAAATGTTTTATTGTCTTTGAAAAAGATAAACAAGCAATCCTCATTCCTCACTACTATACTTCCTTGGTAGAACCAGAAGAAATATACAGCCACTTTGGGAAACAACCAAATCAAATTTATTTCCCCATTTCTGAGTTAAGCCACAAAGATAGTACTGCCATCATTACAATAAATGAAAACAGTAAATAATGAGTAGGACTTTCCAGCTCTTAAGCAGACAATGTGCGAACTACAGGCAGAGCTTAATAGGTGTCCCAGAACTTCCAACTCTGTATTGCTATAAGGTCAGTGTAGGTAATAGAAAGAAGGGTTTTTTTTTTTCTTACTGGGGACTTGCCTGTCAATGCAAACAGAATGAAAGAGTCTCATCTGAGTAATAATTATTTTTAGTGATGTCAATCTTCCTATGCAATAACAAGAATAATCACCTCAATGATGTTTAAAAAGTCATTTTCACACGTTGTCAGCCCTTTTTCTACTAGGCCTTTACCCCCTGCTAACTCCCATTGTTCACAGCCATACAAAAGTGTAATAACCTTGTGGTCTTTCCCCAAATTAAGAGTTATTACAACCAAACTCCTGTAGCAATGGCCAATTCCATCCACACCAATTGTAAGATGTGATATATAAAATAGGTTTTCACATAACTAGTTTTTCCCCCCTTTCTTTCTAAATGAAATGCTATTTTTATTATTTTCTTTTTTAAACACTACTTTTTGAGGTCTGATTGACATACAAAAAGCTGTACATATTTCATGTGTACAACTTGATAAGCTTGGAGATGACTACACACCCGTGAAATGATCACCACAATCTATGTCAGAAACACATCCCTCACCTCCCAAAGTTCCTACTCATTCTTTTTATTATTATTTTTTGGGGTGTGTGTGTGTGTGTGTGTGTGTGTGTGTGTCAGAGAGAGAGAGAACACAACATAAGATCTGCAGTCTTAGCAAATGTTTAAGTATATAACACAGTATTGTGACATCTTTTATAACTGAAACTTTGAACCTGTTGGTTAAAACCTCCCGATTCCCCCTCTACCAGCCTCTGGAAGCCACCAACCTATTCTACTCTCTGCTCTTATGAGTTTGACTATTTTAGATTCATCAGGTAAGTAGTATAATGTAGTATGTAGCCTCCCGTGTCTGGATTATTTCACATAGCATCACATCCTCCTGTTTCATTCACATTGTTCCAAATTTCTTTCTTTTTTAAGGTTAAATAATATTCCATTGTCTGTAGACATGATTCTTTCTTATAATGATTGTCTATAAGCCAGAGAGGGTAGAGTCCATCCCACTTTTGGTAAAAGGGGAGATGCCTTTTTTGTTGGAGAAAAGCCTTCATTCAATTACAATTGGCCAAAGAGTAAAAATTCCACTCTACAGTCTGCTGGTTGAGAAAGTAGAAAGTAAAAACTTCATTCACATACATCTGATATTTGTTTGCAGTTGCTTAGAAGTATGATTATTTGACTTAAACAGGATACCCCAAGTTTAGAATGACCTAAAGCTGCACCAAACTGACTCACCCAATAAAACTCAAATAAACATTTCCTGCCTCTAATTAGAGTTGCACTTAGCCCAGGGAACGACCTCAAATTACCGCCACCCTGTCCCACTCACTTCCATCTGTGTGTGAAAGCCAGGGGAAAGAAGAAAAGTTTTGGTCCAATAGGTCAGAGAATACTTTCCTTTTCCAGGGGTCATCAACATCTTAGGAAAAAGAAGTTTTTATCACATGATATGACAGCACACACGGAGCAACCCCCAGCTAGGCTACATCTCGTTAATGCTGACCACCAGAGCGATCTCCTGCCACGAACAATAGCAGCGTCTAAAGTTAAGCAGGAATGGTGTGTCGTTAGTTTCCTCTTTGAAAATGACAGAATCAGGAGGGTTTTAGACGGGGAACCCAGCCAATAGAAAGCACAGTGGTACTGTTTTGCAGAGACTCTTTCTTTTCCCCCATTGCATGACCAGCATCAATGTCCAGGCTGAATCATCACTTTCCAGTATCCTGGCTTCCTCCTGGTTTCACCCCACTGGCTGCTTTCTCTACCAATTGCCATTCGTGGGGCATGGCATCTGGCTACTGTCCTCTGTCCCTGGCTATTCACCTGGACTTCAGAAAAGCTGGAAGGCTTCAGGAGCCTTTGCCTCAGGCCTCTACCCACTGCTGTGTCCTGATCATCTGGCGGAAGTTTCACACTCTGATCTGCCCATTCTGGCCAAGAGGATGCCTTAGCCAAATCCCTTTCTGATGCTATCAAGAATTTATCTATTTATTTAGAGACAGGGTCTCACTCTGTTGCCCAGGCTGGAGTGCAGTGGCGTGATCTTGGCTCACTGCAGGCTTGGCCTCCCAGGCCTACCTCAGTCTCCTGAGTAGCTGGGACTACAGGTGCATGCCACCATACCTGACTAATTTCTCATATATTTTTGTAGAGATAAGGTTTTGTTATGTCGCCCAGGCCCAGGCTGGTCTCAAACTCCTGGACTCAAGCGATCTGCCTGCCTTGGCTTCCCAAAATGCTGGGATTACAGGTGTGAGCCACCACGTCCAGCCATGAAATAATTCAAATACACATCAAAAAACAGGTTGCTCACTGGCGCCTGTTGGCACTAGTAGCCAGCTGTTTGCAGCCAAAATTTAGGACCTTTGGAATATTTCTTATAAGATTTTTGAACATAGAAGGAAAAGTATTCTTGTTCTAATCCCATTTCCCCAACCCAGCCAAAGCTCATATGATGGCTTGCCCTCTACCAATGCTCTTTCTGTAAGCTCAGGCAATTCCCCACGATCTGGTGTGTAGACTGCATCAGACTCTGCCTGTTTCCCACATTTACACCTTCCTGTGTCCCCGGCAGGACATAAGTGGCTACCAGCTGGTGCTCAGAACACCCCTTGTAGATCCTCATCTGTCTAGGTTCAGCACATGTGCAGCTCAGTAAAGAACTCAAAAGAGTCTCCCTGGTATCCAATCACCGATGCTAGAGCTGGGCCCCACACAGAACCTAAGCAGCCCACGTGGCTGCCACTCTGATTCCAGACACTCAAAAGTCACTTTATCAGTTCCTGTACCAACAGAAAAAGCAAAACCTACAGAGGTCATGCCGGAGTTCTGATTTCGAGGAGGCTCAAGTACTGAATACTGCGGTAAATAAAACCTGTAGTCCTGGGTTAGGTCAACCCTTGAACCATCTCATTGTGGCTCCTGCTGCTGCTATTGTTGCTGGTGCTGTTTTTTTCTCTTTTTTTTTTTGTTTCTTTGCTTGCTTAATTCAACTTAGAAAGAAATCCTGCTGACTAACCAGGGAATTAGAACATGCTCACATTGATATTAAAGTGACCAGCCAATTCAGGGAAAAACACTCAAGGAAACTTTTTTCAATCTCGTGTATATACAACCACCAACCAGTTAACTGACTCCTTCGCTTCACAACCAGCTGTCAAGTTACAATGGTTCTTTTCTTACCCTTTTCTTTCCTAAGACTATGCAAAGTTCTTGTGCCTGTTTTAAAGATAAGCAAATGGGATTAGGAAGCTGACCCACAATAAACAGGCACATAGATATTTCCCTTCAATTGTGGGAAGGAACCATAACCTGCTTAGATGGAAATACTTAGGTTGCTCGTCCTACACTAAGAGAGGGAAAAAAAGCTCCCCCTCTTACCTTCCCTGGTTGAGTGTGGCAGCCAGGACTGATCCTGCCTCTAAGACATGACACGTGAGAGCATCTGTTCAGCTTGCAGAACTGATCATATATGCATAGCGTGGTCTGTGCAGCAGTTACCCAGGTATCCAGTGAAACAGTATTTCTCTACCTGGAATACTGGAAGGACAGTGTCTCTCTTCCATCCCCAAATGTATTCCTTTACCAGGATGTGGCCCATGCCTGGTAAATTCAACCACACTGACTTTTTCCCTTTCTGATCTGCCTCAGAGATTTCAGTCTACATCAGTTTGGGTCCCTGATTAGTCTCAGAACAATCTTTGGTTGAAGCAGGACAGAGCCTGGAATGCAGGAAGCAAATGCTCCTGCTGCTCCTGGTGGATTCTGCCAGTCAGACCACATGGTCTGCGTGGTGTCGGACACTGGACTACACTGAATACTGACCGACTAGAGTTTATCCAGAGGAAGGCAAACAGCAGGGTAAGGAAAGCCAGGACCTCCGAGAAGCAGCTGAGGGAAGTGCAACAGCCAGCCCCAGTAAACCCAGTCTTAGAGGAGACTGGCAGTCTGAACTGAATGAATGGGCAAATAAAATAAGTATCAGACAAAGGATAAACTGAAGAGAAACTCTTACAATATCTGAAGGACTTCCACATTGGAAAGAGATTTGGTCCGCATTACTGCCAAGGGTCAAACTAGGCCCAACAGGTAGAAGTTACGGCAAGGCGCCTTTTATGACAATAGAAGACAGACCTAGTAACCCTCTGTGAATGTCAGATCCTTGCTGCCTTGTTCTGCAATGGGTTCCTTCCAACCTGGGGGACGCTGGCCTTGGCTGGATGATCACTTTTGCAAGGCTGTCAACAGAAATACTCTTTGTTCACTGAGAGGCTGGACCAGATGAGCTGGTGGACGTTTAAAATCCCCCGGTAGCATTTTAAAGCACACAGATTTCCAGGCCCCTCTATCAGAGCTTCTGATGATGGGGTGGGCCCTGGGAATGTGCATTTATTTTTGAATTCCCCAGGAACTTCCTACAGAGTAGCAGGGTTTGGGAACTAGTGGCTAGGCAGCTGCTGGGGTGCCTTCTAACATGAAGATTTGGTGATTCTACTGCATTTGGTTTTGCATTTTTCTCTAATAATTTCATGTGTTGGTAAATCTAACTACAGAGTCATTTCTTAGACCAGTGGCTTTTAGTCTTTTGCCCCAGCACACTGATGGACAAAGCGCACTCCCATCAAAACCACGGCTTCCTATAAGAGGTATCTCATGGAGTTCCCAGGGCCATGTCTCCTGTATCTGACCATGTCTCGACAATACCTAGCACCATACTGGACTCATGTGAGCCACTCCAGAAATGCCTAATATTTAAAGCATATACTGTTGAGTTGACACTATGCTGTGTTGGGTTTTTGTAACTATAGGGTCATATGAAATCAAATTGAGGACCTGAAGTTCCCACCCTTGTCTAGACAGCTGTGGTCTTGTCCCACTTGGCTTTTAGTCTTATAGACATGTTGTTGGATTAATATGCGTGGCTGCCCAGAACCAAGTAAACCATTTCATGATGGCAAGAAAGCGTGGTTGACATCTCCACTTTGCTAAATCCCCTTTCATGTTCTGACTCCTTTAATAAAGCCGAAATTAAAATGTGCTAATCCGGGAGAAACTGGCAACTTGGAAATAATACACTAACATAAACATACAACTCAATCCTGTGGATTCTGAACACTTGATCACATTGTTTTAAATCTTAAGTGGCACAGCTGGTGGCTGAAGCGCTGAAGAGGATTTCCATACCACTTCACTAATACTTTCATTTGATGACAGATAAAGCATGAAAGGGTTTTATTATTAAATTCTTTGATCTCCATATTTCCATTCAATTTACTCTGAACGCTGAGCAGTGTGGTGAGATAAACTTATAAATATTTGCTATAATAGCACAGGGTCTTCTGTGAAGAATTGTTGAACCATTGCTATGCTGTCAGAAGAAGGTGCTGAATTCCCACGTGTTTAAAACACATGAGCACAGACTCCAGGCAACACCATGTAGTCTGCTTTAAGTAGGCATAGGTAGCTGTAAGAGTGGAACAAAAGCAGCCTGTGTTTAATCTGTTCACACATCTTTTGTTTCTAAAGACTTGGAAAGGTGGTTAGACCAAGTAAGGGAGAGTTTCAGGAGTGGGTGGAAGCTTTGGTATAGACTGACCACTGACAATTCAAATAGGAGGCTGGTCTCTCTAAACACAGAAATTTGTTATGTAAACAGAGTGGGTAATGTCATAAATGCTTGGGAACCTGATTGAAACAGTTCATGATTTGACTGTAGTCAGTCCCTGCTTGGGGACTCCTTCCGTGGATATTTTTAAAGTTTCCTATAGCTTTTCACATCCTTCGTTCTCATTGGTGTGGTATAGTGGTCCAAACTTGGCCTCGGAACCCTGACTGCCTGGGTTCAAATCCTAGCTCAGCCACTCACTGGCTGTGTGAACTTGGACAAAAGGAAATGTTGGTTTCCCTATTTGTAAAATTGAGATTCAATAGTAGCTACTTCATGGAAAACTAAAATAAGGTATCTTTATTATAGCTGCCTGCCCCTTAAAAACTGCTCAGGAAAATAATAGTTCTGATTTTTCATTCACTAGTCAGCAGCTGCCTATGGCTCCGTGATGAACAACTTTCAAAACAACTGACTAGTATATATTTACAGAGGACTTCAAAAAGGCTACAATCTGATTGTAGAGATGAGAAACTACAGTGAAATACATTAACATTATTGGATGGTTTTTTTTATTTGGAAGGTTCCATAGAAGAGTTGGGATTTCGGGGGAGGGCATCAAGATGAGTAGCGTTTGGGTTTTCTGGGTGCTGGAAAGTCATGAAGGGATGGGGATCTCTATGCATTTAGTTTATTTAAGAGAACAGTGATGAGACCCAGCTGTTTGGAGCAAACCATCTCCATCTTGGCCTTTTTATTTTCTTAGAAAATGATAATCTAAGGCAAATGTGGGGGACATAATTAACAAGTAAAGATTAATCATAGTTATCATTTGTTGAGCACCTACTATATGTCAAATCTAAGCTACTTTTCCATTGATGCAAGAATTTTGAAAGTGAACGTTAATACCCACATTTTACATAAACATACAGAGGCTCAGAGGAGTTGACCTGCCCAAGGCCACAGAACTACAAGCAGTACAGCCAGAATCTGAGCCCACATCTGTCCCCAAACCAGGGCTCTTTCTGTTACACCAGGAGTCACACTCAGCATCACTCAACAGAGCTGTCAATAAAATGCCACCTTTTATACATCAAAAATAAAGGCACTTAAGGCTGAGGTTCAAGAATGTGTGTTGGGATCCACACAGGAAGCTCCTGCTCTGGTTACATTTACAGAGGTGGTCTTGAGTCTCTAGAACACAAAGTCTCTGCTACTTTTCGAAGGAACATGACAGTTCTCCCTGTGACCAAAGGACCCTTGCCTTCTTTAGAGTCCAGGTGAATATAATGTCATGTTGTTCACACAGTAGGCTGCTTTGTGGAAAACTCCACCATCTGGACATCACTGTAAATCAGTAAGAGAGAAAAGGTCCTCTGAGTAGGAAAAGAAACACTAGCACCAGGACCCACACGCTATTCAACAGCAAAAGCCAACACCATGCGCAGGTCTGTCGGCTATGTACCACTTTGCAGTTCCGTCAGCAAAATTTAGGTTAGGATTTCAACCTTAAGAAAATTCCATTCTTCCCAGCTTAGGAAATAAGGGAATAGGTAATCGCTAGAACTGCCCCAAAATTGCCAATCTGGAACTATTTAAAGCAGGAATAGCAATCTTAACTTCTTACAGCCCTTCTTACGGTCAACTGTTATGCCAAAGTTGCCAAGAAAAACTAAAATAATATTCAACATTCTTTTTAACAAGACTTTAACATTTCTGCGAATTTTATTATAACTGTGATGCTATTGCTATGAATGATTATGCAATGATTTAGTTTGGAAATTTTTTTCCATCAAAGTGGTGTACTGATTTATAAGAACCCATATTAACTGTGTAATGTGGAAACATGAATTTCCTGATAAGTGCCAGATAAATGAATGGAATCAAAATACAGGAAACGGATTTGTTAAATGGTTAGAAAACACACGAATGAGTTTTACGTTCTAAACTCTAAGTACTCTACAGACATTCTTATTGCTGATTGGGGTATTTTTTTGCAAAGTATATACTTTAAAGAATCCTTACTTATATAAATATATTTTAGACGCATACCATATCAGTATCCAAAAAAAGCCTACCCACAGCCTTCAGAAACCACTTCAGAGAACAGTTATGATTTCAACTTCAATAGTTAGTGACTGGCAGTTTGGAGATATTTCACCTTCCAGGTGGTGAGCAGCAGATAAGTGAGAAGACAGCAGAGGCTACCATGTAAAAGAAAGTCTCTGAAATGCCCTGGTCTATCTGCTCTCTAGAAGACATGCCACTTCTCCTCTTCAAAGCATCTTCAGAGATTCTTCAAAGCATCTTCATTGTCATTTGGAACCAAGCCTCAGTTCTAAGCAGCAGTGCTTTCCACAGTTGAGCAGGCAGAAGAATCCACTGGACACTTTTTTATAGCATAATTCCTGGACTTCACACCCAAATATTCTGATTCTGCAGGTTTAAGTTGGGACCTGAGGTTCTGCATTTCTAAGAGGCTCCCAGGTAATGCAATGTTGCTAGTCTAGGGATCACCCTTGGAGTAGCCAGGGCTAGAGCTCCCCTCGTCTGGGTGGTAATCTAAATTTCAATCTGGCATTTCACAACTCCCTACTGAAGCTGATTTCTTTGAATATCAAGACCATTTCTTGCTCTTGGTTACTTCCAAGTCATTCGAGCAACTGCTCTAAGTCCCTCCCATCCACATGTCAGGTCTTTCCTATTCTCCTGCCCCATGGTGATACCCTTGCAAATGGAGACAGCCCTTAGATAATTCTTCTGCTTCTGAATTCACAGCAATACTTAAACTACACATCCGATGTTTGATCTTATTCTGTATATGACCACCTTCAACCACTGCCTTATATTGTTAAATCAGAGAGAGTTTCTAAACTTGGTATTATTTTTCTACCCTTCTTCAACTGGTCTTTCTCAGTCCTCATGAGCAGGAATGATACCTTGTACCTGCTATTAAGAGGATACCTTCCCCTTTCCTCTTAATAGCAGGGTTTTAGGTGTAAACTTTCCAGGAATTACATTACCATCTCCTCCTCCTTTCCCTGTTTGCATAAAAGAAGCTTGGTAAATTATGATCATATAACCTGTGATCCCAGTGCTGAAGTAATTTAAATATTTTGAAGGGTCAAGGATGTACAGGGTCAAATAATTTAATGGTAAACCAATAAATATTGACTGACTAATTAAATATATCAATCTATTTAATATCATTTTGATTCTGCTCTGCTATGATTGAATTACCAAGATGGGTGAGCACCATTACTCTAGGAAACACAATTCAACACTGTTTTATGGTCTTGTTTCCCAGAGCAGCTCCTGAAGTCACTTTCTGAATCCTTAACTGGACCTAACAGAGTAGGCATGCTCATAAGTTAGACAGCCGATGACTCAAGTGGCTCACCCAAATAGATTACTTTTTTTCATTCTGGATACAAACCAGCTAAGGTTTATACTAATTCATGACCCTCTTCTAAGAATCCCAAAGGGAGATTCTACACACCCATAATGTAAAAGTGCGACAAACCCCCAGTCTCTCTCATGAACAATAAAAACAAACGATGTTTCCATTGCTTTCTGACTAATCCCTTAGCGAGTGATATCATCAGTAAGGCAGTTAAGGAAACCCTGCCTTCAACCACAGTATGATGTAAAAAGTGTGCGTTTTCTTGCAATACTGACCTACGAACAATCTAATGCCAGGAAACCTTCAGCAAATGCCTGGAATACCAGCATTCCAGATTCACATGACTTTTACTGTACCCCCACCTTGCATCATATTCTTGGTCTGCCAAGTTAGGAAGGTTAGCTAAGTAGTTATTACCAAGCAGACTAGCTTGATGAGGATGAGCAATCCCTCTACTTTAGACCACCAGGCTCTGCTTTAAACTGACTGGAATTTTATGCATCAATTTCATGAATGTCATTCTATCTTCAGCAGATGTGTTGTGAGTATCTATCAGATGCAAGCAGTGTTACCGGAACACATAAAGTGCTCATTCTTCTTTTTCTCAGAACTCTAAGATGTGTCCACCCTTGAAATGACAAATGGTGTTTCATTTTGTACCACGTAGGCTGGACCCACACCTGAATACGCATTGAACATGTAGAAGAAACGAGCAAAGCCGCAGGGAGCGAAGGCCAGGCCATAGCACACAACTCACGGCCTTGGGCTGACAAGAGGTACTCCTGTCACCTCTGCCTTCCGGATAGGGCCAAAACTCAGATGTCACCTCAGGCTGTTTTTTGTGAATCTGAACCACTATGTTAAGCACCATTCTTTTCCTATTAATCCAAACTGTTTAAATGTAACTATTTTGATGGACAAAGACTATGTAGAGCACACGTCATTCATTTGGCACTTGTTCAAATAGGAGGTGCTGCTATCTTATATAGGACCAGCCTGAACATTTATCTTGAGAAAGAAATGCATTGCTTGGCCAATTATAGCCAATGCAAATGTAGAAAATGTTTTAATAATTTAAGACAGAAAAGTTTTGGCATATCAGCAACAACTACCTATTTAGCAAATGTGCTGGTTAAAATGATCCTTATCTTTTTATCATGGTAGGCTCTTCAGAACTTCTACCTGGCAATAGTTTATTAGCAGTTCTAATTCCTGTCCATCCACAGAAGTAATACAATGTCATCTCTTTGAATATGTTCCATATAACTCAGATTAACCACCAGTTCTCATTGCCCAAATGAGTTTCTTTTACCATGTATCTCTGGAGAAGATAAAACTCTGCCAACTTAGTGAAAACAGAAGCATTATTACAAGAATTATTACTCTTTGGGGTTGACTTCCCACCACCCCAAAGACAGAGCTTACCACAGAACTAACTCTTCTCCTCCTGTCTGTGAAGCCCAGGACACAGTTCCCACGTACTTATAACCAAGGGTCAGCCAGTGACAACACTTGCCTGTAGCCTAAAAGCTCAGCAAGAAACTTCTGTCCTGCTCTGATCATCTAAATGGAAAATTTACGAGATGTACAGACAAATCAGTTCACAGACTATGCCCCAAGAACTAGAAATAGCTTATTTTTACAATGTATTTGTACAAAATGTTCTGGATAATATAAAGTTGTTAAATGAATATAAGTCGAGGAGTCCTAATTTGAGTGGATAGTTCCCTGCCCTCTTCCCCCTTGAGATCTGAGATGGGACAATCAAAAAAGCAACAGACAGCCTTAGCCAATTCAATCTCTGCCAATCTATTTTCATTAAGAAATTTAGAGGGAAAGAAAGGAAGGAAAGAAAGTGAGGTCTCAAAAAAATGAAGTGAGGTAGGTGACTCCTTACTTCAACATTTTCTTGGGGGTAACTTTAACCAAGCCAGTGCTCAAGTGGGCGTACTGGCAGAAATAAGGGGAAAAACAGATACATCAAAACAAAAGAAAGGAAGTTTATGAATGCTCCCCCTTCACCTGACACTGTACAGGGCCACGTCACCACCCCACAGCCCTGGCAACCCCTCACTACCTCCGTCTTCCTCTAGATCACAGCCTGCTGCGCCACACACTGTCATGGCAAATGCCAAGGTTAAAAGGGCGGTTGGCCTGTCAGCTTCCAGCTTTTTGGAATGTCTGTTAAACAGTCTTCAGGGATGATGGATCTTTGCAAATGGGTGGTCGGGGACCAACACAGTCTCAGAAGAGGCAGTTAAGACAAATTAAACAGCAGTGTTCTACCGGCCCCATGGGCAGGAGGGAAGAGTGGGTTAGCTTCCCAAGAGACAGTGCCATCAGCTAAAGCATGAATCAACCGATCCATTCTACTTTTTAGATTTTTGCAAACACTTTCCTGGGACCAGTACCATGGCTCAAAGCACCTGTGATCATTTATGGGTTGGAAATAGAATAAAGACATTTTAGGATAATTTTCCAATTGGAACATATTGTACGTTTCTGACCTCCAGCGACATCAGATCTTGATTAGGAAGATAAGGTAAAGACCCACCAGACGTATCTAATTTTAGAACTGGAAAGTCAAAGGGATTCGGCTTCAATCTGAAAAGTAATTTCTCAAAATTTAGTTGCAGTAGCTCTTATCTGAACTGTGGTCCTCACATGCCAATACCTTTTGGCTATTCAGATGAGAAGAACAACAAATTTTTTTTTTTTTAACCAAAATGGTTGTGTTCTTTTTCTGACGCAAGCTTAACTGGACAGATGAAAAGATGGAAGGACAATTGGTGGAGTTAGAGAAAGTCTTTGCGTGAAATGACGTCTGGTTTCACTTGTTGAGAAACAGACTATTTCAAGAGAATATTAGAAACTATGACAAACCCCAAAGACCGTTTCCCGTCAGGATTCTTGGAAGAATTGCTTAGTTTACCTATAGACACACTCCCTGGCCTTTGAATACAAGATAAACAGCATTCTTTCAAGATACAGGTCTTGAACAGTCCTTTCCCCTTTCCTCTTAATAGCAGGCTTTTAGGTGTAAACCTTCCAGGAATTACATTACCATCTGTGTCTCCTCCTCCTTTCCCTGTTTGCATAAAAGAAGCTTGGTAAATTATTATCATATAATCTGTGATCCCAGTGCTGAAGTGTGGAATAATTTAAATATTTTGAAGGGTCGAGGATGTACAGGGTGAAATAACTTAAGAGCATGGTCTCACAAGGTAGAACATGAAAAATTTCTCCTTTTTCTGGCTGAAAATGAAGAGCCACAGCTACGGAAAGCTTGGGCTTGCTGTTAGCAACAACGGGGCCTCCTGTTTCCCACTGCCCCACCCCTCTTCTCCCCACACCCACATGAAAAGGATGATAAATTCCACAGGCCACGGATGAGCATCAAGCAGCAAAATTCTGTAAGATTAAGAATCCCCAGAAAGAGCCCAAGATAATTACCAAAAAAAAAAAAAAAATCTGTATTTTTGCCTCCCATCCTAGTTTATTATAATATGCTACTAGTTTTAGGCCAGTGAGGCATTTTCCAACTTCCCCAGTTTGTACTGTCACCAAAATCAGAGTCTAACTATGCTTAGAAAATGTTTCCTTGTATCTCTCTAATTCTTCTTTCTATCTAATCTACAAAGGAGATAATATTCAGTAAGATTTTGCTTCTGGTGCAAGCTGCTGATGATAATCTAAATCCCTTGTGCTATGATTTAAGCATTTATTGCCAAGACCGCCCTTTCTATTACCATCTAATACCATTTATTAAAGAAACCATTAGTGCAAAGAAATCTGATTAATTTGGGATTGCCAATTAGGCAGTACTGAGAAGTGAATCATTAATTGAAATTCATATGAACTTCATTTGCAAATATACTTAGAGAACTTTTGAGTGTCAAAGGAGTAAGACTATGTTTTTAAGGGCAGTTAATTATTTCCTTCTTTTTTTTTTTTTTTGAGATGGAGTCTTGCTCCATCACGCAGGCTGGAGTGCAGTGGTTTGATCTTGGCTCACTGCAATCTCCACCTGCCAGGTTCAAGTGATTCTCCTGCCTCAGCCTCCCAAGTGGCTGGGACTACAGTCATGCACCACCATGCCTGGCTAATTTTTGTATTTTTAGTAGAGATGGGGTTTCACCATGTTGGCCAGGCTGGTCTTGAACTCCTGCCTTCAAGTGATCCACTCCCCACTTGGCCTCCCAAAGTACTGGGATTACAGGCATGAGCCACTGTGCCCGGCCAGTTTACCGTTTTCGTAGACAGCAAAATACTGTTAGCAAATGAAAGATGTGAGGCCTAACACCTGATGATAGTCAGCAACTCTTGGGGCTCAGAGAGGACCTGGGATTCTGTGAAGGCATTAGAAACGAATACTCTATCCTTCTCTCAGGTTACTGAATAATTTGTAACTTAAATGAGTTTGATAGAAAAATGCTACTCTATTTTAGGCAGAAGAGGAGTCGCTGGTACGATTTTTGCCCCAGAAGGAAGTGGAGATTAGTCTAGCAAAACACTGTAAATCCTTTCCTGTCCCTTGCAAGATGGTCACAGTTGCTGAATTCTCTGCCCTGGGAGCATGCTTGACTTCCATTTTCAAATACAAGGGAAAACAAACAAACTTGAGCTGCTTCACATAGCCTCAAATAGCTTTTTCCAAAGATGGGCGCCATCCCTCATCAGGTGGGTTTTTGAGGGCCCAGACCACAGAAACTGTCTGGGAGTCTGTGCTCAAAAGTTCAGAACAATCCAGAAATTATTTCAGCTGTTTTCATTTTAGAAGTAAAACAAAAACACCAAGTAGGAACAAACAAACACATGCTTCCATGCATCTATTTTTAAAAGAAAAGACAGCTCTGGCCTGACTTTTTTTTTTTTTCCTGTTGAACTTCAGGATCTTACATATAAAAGTATAATACAATGCTGGAAACTGAAGCAGTTCCAAAATTTCTCCTCCTAGAATATCACCTAGCTAAGTCTAAAGCATTTTAGATCCTTGGTCTCCTCTTTCTGGCCCTGGATCAATGGAACACGATAACCAGTTGCTATTTCACCAACATCCCCAGGGTCAACCTTGGCCCACTCGGCTCTGCCTTTCCAACTATGATCGCCCTCTCGTGGCAAAAGCAGTTAACTGCAAGCTACTCAGCAACGACTGCAGATGGGGGAAAAAAATGGTCAGCTTGCCCACTCTGCTTTCTTACGTGATTTCTACGAATGCACTTAAAATGAGAAACCTGGAAGATTTGCATGTAATTGATGTAAGTATAGGAAAACCTACATTTATAAGCTGAGGCTGGGCGCAGTGGCCCATGCCTGTAATCCCAGCATTTTGGGAAGCTGAGGTGGGAGGATCACTTGAGTCCAGGAGTTTGAGATCAGTCTGGCCAACATGGTGAAACCCCATCTCCAGTAAAACTACTCAGGAGGCTGAGGCAGTAGAATCACTTGAACCCCGGAAGACGAAGTTGCAGCGAGCGGAGATGGAGCCACTGCACTCCATCCTGGGCCACTGAGCAAGACATTGTCTCAAAAAATAAAAAAATTAAAAAAAAATAAATAAAGCTGAGCTTCTATACCTTTTAACTCCTACTTAAAAGAATATTCGGGTGAAGCAGGGGAGAGCTGGTCAACGCAAAAATACAGAAAGCATATTGTTACTGCATTGCAAAGAGCCCCTTAGGTAGCATTCGGTCTAACTCTCCTATTTACCTCTTAGGCCTCAGTTTGTGCCTAGTCCTAATCTCCAGGGATGGTTTTAGAATCACAATGGAGTGTTCTTGGCATGCTGGGCTTCTCATGGCTTCCTAAGGGGCACACTTTGAAAGAGAGTCTGACTAGTTTGGGTAGGACATACCTGCCCAGGGAGCATCTACAGGGATGACCTGTTGCCAGAACACACAAACGGCCTCATGCACTGGGCTAGATTTTGTTTCTTAAAGCTTAAAACCTTATTCTCAGCAAAAGAGTAGGACCCATGCCTATCGTATAAGTCCCATGCCCCCAGCATCTGACACAGGGCTTTATACCTAGCAGGAGGGCAAGAAATACTTAACGTATGCATGAGGCAGGCTCTGGTGGCTCATGCTTATAATCTCAGCACTTTGGGAGACTGAGGCAGGTGGATTATCCAAGGTCAGGAGTTCGAGACCAGCCTGGCCAACATGGTGAAACCCTGTCTACTAAAAATATAACATTAGCTGGACATGGTGGCACACGCCTATAATCCCAGCTACTCGGGAGGCTGACAAGGATCTCTTGAACCTGGAAGGTAGAGGTTGTAGTGAGCTGAGATCGTGCCACTGCACTCCTCCTGGGTGACAGAGTTAGACTGTCTCAAAACAAACAAACAAACAAAATAACTACTTAATGTATGCATGAGTGACAGTGAGATGCTGAAAGGGTCTTCGGGAAGGCAAGCACCATGCTCATCTCCAGGGTACCTTGATTGCCAGTCCTGAATTCCCACAGGAACTAAAAAGGGGGATTTAAAATGCTGCTCTGGGAATCCTTACAGATACCAAGGAGACGCGTTGGGGGCTGGTCCCCAGCAAATTTCAGTAAAGAGAGGATTCCTCTTTCATAAATTTATATAGTGAGCTTCTCTGCAGGACTCATATTAAGGAAGGATTCCGTTACTAAAACAGCCAGAACTGCTGCTGTAGGTCACTGGCCCCAGCACAGTAACAATGGACTCAAGAGAAAAGGTTCTTCTCTGACACAGAGAAAACAACGATAACGAAATTATAGGGAAAAAAAAACTGAACAGAAAATCATTAACGGCCAGGAGCCGTGGCTCAAGCCTGTAATCCCAGCCCTTTGGGGGGCAAGGCAGACAGATTGCTTGAGCCAAGGAGTTTCAGACCAGCCTGAGAAACATGGTAAAACCCCATCTCTACAAAAAATACAAAATTAGCTGGGCATGGTGGCACACACCACTAGTCTCAGCTACTCCGGGGGGCTGAGGTGGGAGAATCACCTGAGCCTGGGCAGTCGAGGCTGCAGCAAGCCCTGAGCACACCACTGTGCTCCAGCCTGGGCAATGGGAATAAGACCCTGTCTCAAAAAAAAAAAAAAAAATGTGTTGAAGGAAAAAAAATCTGACCAGATACAGTGGCTCATGCCTGTAATCTCAGCACTTTGGGAGGTTGAAGCAGGCAGATCACTTGAGGTCAGGAGTTTGAGACCAGCCTGGCCAACATGACAAAACCCCATCTCTACTAAAAATACGAAAATGAGCTAGGTGTGGTGGCACATGCCTGTAATCCCAGCTACTTGGGAGGCTGAGGCAGGGGAATCACTTGAACCCGGGAAGCAGAGGTTGCAGTGAGCCGAGATCCTGCCACCGCACTCCAGCCTCAGTGACAGAGACTGTATCTCAAAAAAAAAAATAAGAAAGAAAAAAGTCAGACTATAAAATTGACAAGACTAGACAATTTTTTTTGGGTGAGAGGAATGGATATGCAGGTGCACATAGCAATGGGGAGGGGAGGAGGGGTGTCTTTTAATCACACAGAACTCTTCTGGGACCCTTTTCCCACTGGAAGTCAGTGGTCCTGGAGGGAAAGACTGCTTTGTGAGCTAACACGAGTGGGCACTGTCTTCCTTCTCTGGTCTTGCCCTTCTCCTTCCGGATGACAGCTCCGTGTTGATGAGTGTGTGTGGTGCCCAGGAGCAGGAGAGCTCCCAGACAACTTACTTAACCCTCTACTGCTTTGCCTGCCTCCAGGGTCATCACAAAGGTATTGGAAAACCTTGGACAGGGTCTTCTCCCTCGTGACGCAGGCTCTTGGGCTGCCCAGGCAATGCCCATGAAGGAAAGGGCTGTCTGATCTTACGTATGGAGATTAGACATGAACTTGCTACCTCAGTCATACATTTGCTTAACTTCAGCTTTGGGGGGCTGAAAATGCATCCCTAAAGTGAAATAGTTATGTTCTCCAGAGAAAAGATATGGCAAAGGACTCTTCTCTCAACTATTAATAGTAGGCAATTCAAAGTCAAAGATATACTCTGATGTTAATAAAATACAGAATAGTACACATTACATTTATTTACTATTTTTTCTTTAGTCCTTTAAAGTTTTTTATTTTGGTTTTAATTTTCCAATATATGTGGCAATAATGCAAACACGTGACCTTGCGCACAAAGCAATAAGAAAATGTCAAATTAGTAATAAGAAATGCTCCTGGATAATCTCTAGAATGTGCAATATCCTTTAAAGTTAAGTTTATTTAAAAAATAATTCAAATGCTGAATTAAATAAGCAAATTACAAGTGGTAAGCAAATGGCCCAAATCAGGCACTGTTGCTGTTTTTTTAAAGAGACAGGGGTCTCACTGTATTGCTCAGGCTGCAGTGCAGTGGCTATTCACAGGTTCAATCACAGCTCATCACAGCCTTGAACTCCTGGGCTCAAGTGATCCTCCTCAGACTCCCGAGTAGCTGACACTCTAGGCATCTGGCTTCTGGGTTTTGAGAATGGTGAGAAGCGCAGGCATGGCAGGGAATAACTAAAATAACAAACTGCCTCTCAAATCCGCTGAGGAATATTAGCAAAATGACTACTCTTTGCAAATGTGAGATCAATCCTAATGGCCTGAGTTTTTCTGAATCAGATTCCGGAAAGAGAATACTGAAATGCTTGTGCCATAAGGACGGACCAATCACAGGTGCTGGTTACTTAAAGGAGTGACAAGAATCATCCCTTGTTATAATGTAATGACTTACGGGCTGAGGCCACTGCATACAGTGATTGCAGAAGAGAATTTTTCTGGCTAAAGGAAAACAAAGTGCAATAAATAGGCTTTAGTATTTTATTTAATCTAAAAGTAATTTTTGAAGGGTCAGGGTCAAGATCTGCCTCTGTCATCCAGGCTGAAGTGCAGTGGCGTGATCATGGCTCACTACAGCCTTAACCTCCTGGGCTCAAGGAATCCTCACGGTTCAGCCTCCCAGGTAGCTGGGACCACAGGGCTCAGCTAATTTTTCAAATTTTTTGTAGAGACATGGTCTTGCCACGTTACCCAGGCTGGTCAAACTCCTGGGATCAAGTAAGTGGTCCTCCCATCTCGGCCTCCCAAAGTGTTGGGATTATATGCATGCGCCACTGCACCCGGCCTGAATGATCTTTTATTCTATTATTTAAAATGACACTTTTAGTGGGGGCATAGGAGCTCATGCCTGTAATCCAAGCACTTCACAAGGTGAAGGCAAGAGGATCCCTTGAGCCCAAGAGTTGGAGACCAGGCCGGGCAACATGGTGAGATCCCTTAGCAACAAAAATTTTAAAAATTAGCTGAGTGTGTGATGTCATGTGCCTGTGGTCCTAGTTACTCAGGAAGCTGAGCCAGGAGAATCACTTGAACCCAGGAGGTTGAGGCTGCAGTGAGCAGTGTTCATGCCACTGTGCTCCAGCCTGGGTGACAGAGCAAGACCCTGTCTCAATCAATCATCAATCAATCAGTCAATTCAACGTGAGTGAAACCACAGCACTTGGGACATCTGGAAGACTGGACGCGTCGAGGCCTGTCCTGCTTGCTGAGTAGTCCAACACCCTCCCCCCAGGTGATATGCTGAATGAGTCTTGCGCTAACATCTTTACCTTAAATTTCTGATTTGAAACGACTCTCGTCTCCCCTTCTCCACTGCGTGTTTCTCCAAGCCAGGCTTATGGGATTTAAAACTCAGACCCTTTGGTTTCTTTAGTTGAAGTTTGGTTGATGGAATAAATATTTAGCATTTTAAACAATGAGCGAGTTCCTTTAGGAACATGACATTTCATCCCTACACAATAAGCAGCTGGAACCGGGCCAGTCCTGTTGCAGCTTTCCAGAGGCTGGATGGTGGTGTGGCCAGTTGGCCTCCTCTTGTCCTGACCTGCCACGGGCCACCAACCCCTGGATGTTCATGTCCTGCCAGGAGGGAAGCCTCAAGTCTGCAGAAGCAGCAAACCTCAGTCCTCCATGCTGCCTGGTCTAACATCTGTGTGCATGTGTGCAGGCCACTTTACCTGATGGGAACGGAACTAGATGGTCCCTGAGGTTCCTTCCAGCTCTAATTACGAAGTACAGAGGAAACCGTGAATTTGCCCACTATTTCGCTGTTGCAAACTGAAATGTGAGGGCAGAGGAAAGGAAACTGAGTTAGGAGGTAACTCTTGAGGTCTGACCAAGGTTTGCATTCTCTTTGTGGCTGGCAAGTGGCTTCTGCCTTTCCTTCGATTCAGTTAGTGTAAAAGGAATCACCGTGGACGGCCCTAACAGAAGGTACTGGTGCTCAGATCTTTTCACAAGTTGTTGCTCATCTGATCCTCACAACAGCTTGGTGAGGGAGACAGGTAGCTATGTCCTGATCTCCATTTTTATAAAGGAAGAAACTGACTCCTGAATGCTTGAGAAAAGATACAAACTCAAACAAAACAAACAAAAAAATAAGGTTGTAGAGTCATTCAGCACATTAAAAATCTGGATGCCAGCCAGTCTTGTCCCAGCTTTCCAGAGGCTGGGTGGGTGGTGCTGCCAGTTGGCCTCCTCTTGTCCTGATCTGCCATGGGCCACCAAGCCCTGAATGTTTTGCCAAGAACACACACATTTGTGTTTGAAGGCTGAGGCAGGTGGATCACCTGAGGTCAGGAGTTCGAGACCAGCCTGGCCAACGGGCGAAGCCTCATGTCTACTAAAAATGCAAAAATTAGCCAGGCGTAGTGGTGGGCACCTGTAATCCCAGCTACTTGGGAGGCTGAAGCAGGAGAATCACTTGAACCTGGGAGGTGGAGGTTGCAGTGAGCTGAGATTGTACCACTGCACTCCAGCCTGGGCAACAAAGCAAAATTCCGACTCAAAACAAAAACAAATTGAAGAATTTTCTTTTCTTATCTGTTTCACTCTCTAATACTTTATACTAATAACTTTCAACTACATATTAAAGGGCCCCAAATTTGGGGGAATTGGTGCGAAGAAGAACATATTTTCTAAAGATCATTACAGGAAGGTTTCCCATTTCATACGCCCTTTGACACCAGGTGGGATTTTTTGGCAAAGCAATGCTATGTGACTTTCGAGAGTACGTCATGGAAGATAGTGCATCTTCCACATGGCTTATGGGAACATTCTCTCCTGAACACTCCCCCCACCATGTGAGCAGCCTGACTGCCCCGAGGCCACCATGCCATGAGGAAGCCCCAGTCAGGCCATGCACAAAGACCACAGAGAGAGGCTCTGAGACTCCATGAAGAGAGAGAGATGCCCAGCCAAGCCCCAGTCGCTTCCACCCCTCTATCCCTACTGTTCAAACCCTCTGTAGCCACGCAAGAGGTCCTGAGCCGGAACCAACCGGCTGAGCCTCTGAATTTTGGGGTGATTTCTTTTGTAGCAATGGTAATCCAAACAGGTCCAAGCTTCCCCTTTCAGTCACAGCAGAAGCGCTTCCATCTGTTTTATGTACCTGAGTTTTCTCACTAATATTAGAACCATGATTCACTACTTAAAAAAAGAAATGTTTGAAGGCTCTCTTTAAGAACGGGAGAAGGGAATTTCAGCCCTGCTACCACCTGCTGGAACCACGACATGATGATGACAAAATCTAACTCTAGGCTTGACTAGTATCCAACACATATTTTTAGATAAAGAAATAATTACTCATGAGGTAGACTAAAGCTTGTAATGAAAAGACATTCAAGAGGAAAAGATCTTAATTCATTAATTGCTGACAATTTTTGTCTTAACACAATACCTTTTAAGAAAGAAAAGGTGAAAGGATTTGGGGAAAGTACCATACAGTCACTCCAAATAACATATAGGAAAGGAACAGCTTATTGGAAAGCCCCTGTTAGGAAAACTTAATCCCATATAAGTTACTATATGCTTAGCTCACAGCATGGGCAAATGGGCCAGAGGTACTGAGCTCGGCCCTGGCTTCTGTCTTTTGGGACAGACATTTGAAGACAAAGCACACCTAGAGGAAAGAGATCGGAAACTGATGAGCTTGAAAGTCAAGAGATATAGTGAAAAAAAAATAGGGTTCAAGAACCACAAAAGTTAACAATGAAGAAGATTAAGATCAAATGCAATTATTGTTTTCAAAAATGTCAACAGCGAACAGCTGTTGAAGCTATTCACTGCGTATATTTGGTTCAGTCCTCGAAACAGCCTGCTTCCATTTTATAGATGAGAAAAGTAAGGCCTAAGGTTATAGAGCACATTGGTGGTACAGCTAGGATTCAATGGACTCCCAGAAAAATGGACCCCCAAAGTCCTGCATTTTCTAACCACAATAGGTTGGAATGCAAAAATCAGACTTACTGGATGGGTGCAATGACTCACACCTGTAATCCCAGCACTTTGGGAGGCCAAGATGGGCAGATCACTTGAGCCCAGGAGTTCAAGACCAGCCTGGGCAACAAGGCAAAACCCCGTCTCTACCAAAAATACAGGAATTAGTCAGGCGTGGTGGTGTGCACCTGTGGTCCCAGCTACTGCGGAGGCTGAGGTGGGAGCATCACTTGAGCCCAGGAGGTTGAGCCTGCAGTGAGCGGTGATCTTGCCATTGCATTCCAGCCTGGGCAACAGAGCAAGGCCCTGTCTCAAAAAATAAATAAATAAATAGACTTACTGAGCACTTTTCTAAAGGGCAGATCCAGGACTGAGAATGGAAGTCACAGCAAGGTCAATGCCAATGAAGGCTGAAAAAGAAGACTTTTCTATCTGTTAGGGGTATAAAAGAATCAAAGTTATAGATAATGGGCATCCTATTGCAGAAAATGCGCAAGCTAGATAACTAGCTTTGATGAATTTCAGCTCTGACTGAAAGACTGAATTGAAACAGGATATTTCCCTGACCCCTTCATAGGCGGGAGCTGGAGTTCAGGGCGCTAGCACTAGCCAGCTGCTTCGGTGCTGCAGGGGCAGACTCCACTCACTTGGTCCCGCTGAGTTCTACCCCTGTGGGATGAGAAGAACAAGTGAGCAGGTGCAGGAGCCAGGGCGAGCACTTTTGGGCACCGGCAGGAGCAAAACTCTGTGGAAGACCCGTGGCAGCATCTAAGGGTGTGCCTCTGATCCCTGAAGCCCCAGAAGCAGTGTTACAGTATCCTTTTAGCTTTGCGATCCACGATGATTTAAGAGCTAACAGCTCAGTGGAGGGTCAGTGTGACGGCCTTTTGCACCCGCACACCTGGCACCCGAGTTGTCCAGAGTCCAGGAGAAATGTGGTCACACAAACGAATTAGAGATGATAAATATGGGAGATTTTATTGTTGGTGAAAGTGACCCTCAGTGGGTAGGAACGGGAGCTGAAAAGGAGACAGAGTGGGAAAGGATCTTCCTTGGGGATGGCCAGACTCCTCTCTCAAGCTATACTGTCAAGCTGTCCCTCTGAAATCAGGCTGCTTCTCTCCGATGTCCAACCATAGTCTCCGATGTAAAGCTGCTTCTTTTCCCTGCTGGCTGAGTTCTGGGGTTTTTACAGGCACAGGATGCGGAGTGGGGAAGGTAGACCATGGGTGGTTTTGGAAAAGGCAACATTGGAGTGGGAAAACAGGGATGTATGTTCTCACTTTAGGCCATGGTATTAGGCTTGAGGGTGGGGTCCTTGCTGGGGACCTGCCCTCTTCTGCCCAGAATTTCCCTGTCTCCTGTCCCTATCAGAACTAGAGGATGTCTCAGAGACACCTTCAAGCTCTGAGATTCTGTGTGTATGGTTGGGGTTGCAGTTATTCTAAATTTGGGTATAAGTTGTCTTAAGAATGGAAGATTTTTTGTTCTCCTATAATTCTTCTCCACCAAACACTTTCAACCTGTGGAGATGCACTCCTAGAGGGTAGAGGCTGAGAGAGTATTGTGACAAAGCAGAAAAAAACACTAGAGGTGTCAAAAGACCCTGGCTCTGATGCTTAACTTCCTGTATAACCTGGAAGGAATCACTTAATGCCTTGCATGTCAGTTTCCTCAGTTATCAGATGCAAGTGGTAAGAGGTGGAATGGAGCATGGTGAAGTCACTCCCATAGCCACACTGCCCATCTCACTAGCTGCAACTGACAAAATAACTTTTGCCTCTATTTTCTTATCTGTAAAACAGAAGTCATAACAGTAATGACATTCTAGGGCTATTGTGAGAATTCAATCAGTTAATCATTTCTACAGTGCCAGGGACACAGCCTGCTACATAACAAGCACAAAATAAGTGTTAGCCAACATGAGGACAATGGTAACTAATTCTCTTATCTCACTAGGAGGTTGTGAGAGAGAGATAGGAGCTATGCACAGGATTACTCTGAAATAAGAAGTAGCTGCTTTCTTTGGTAGGAATGTCAAATGGTAAAGCTGCTGTGGAAAACAGTATGGTGGCTCCTCAAAAAATTAAAAGGAGAACTACTGTATGAGTCAGCAATTCTGCTTCTGGGTATATACCCACAAGAATTGAAAACAGGGTCTTGAAGAGAGCCTTGCAATCGCAAAAATGCAGAAGCAACCCAAGTGTCCATCCACAGGACAAATGGAGAAGCAAAACGTAGTATGAATATACAATGGAGGATTATTCAGGCTTAAAATGAAAGGAAATTATGGAACATGCCACAACACAGATGATCCTTGAGGACATGATGCTAAGTGAAATAGGCCAGACACAGAAAATAAATACTGTATGACTCCATTCACATAAGGTACCTAGAACAGTCAAATTCATAGAGATCAGCAGTGGAATGGTGGTTGTCAGGGGTTGGAGGAAGTAGGTAATGGGGAGTTTACTGCTTAATGGGCACTGAGTTTTAGTTTTACAAGATGAAACGCTTATGGAGATGGATGGTGGTGACAGATGCATAACATTATGAATGCATTTAATGCCACTGAACTGTACAATTAAAAATGGTTAAGACGGTAAATTTTATGTCTGTTTTAACACAATAAATAATGGGGGGGGGAGTATCCATTTTTCATTAAAAAGTAAATTCCCTTATAACATCATAAAGTCCTTTTCCTGGGATTTTTCTAAGTTTAAATTTCTAGATCCAAATTTCCTAGACTGCAAATGTCTAGTGGAATCCAAACAATGTTCTCTCCAGAGTGGGGATTCTCCCCATGTTGATGTGGTTTTCTCTCTCACATTCAGTTATCTCTATGAAATTGCTCAAGTCTTTGGCAATATGATAATCTTATCCTCCTGCCCATCTTTCTGCTGCTGGTGCCCTTGGCCTTCAGCTTTCTCATCCATAAGTTCACAGGTGGTTGTGTGACAGGCTCTTACGTTTAGGTTTATAATACACTTTGAGTTCACTTTTGTGTATGGTGTGACAGCAAGGATTAAACATCTCAGTGCCATTTATCAAAAACTATCCTTTTCCCATTGAATGGTCTTGCTACTCTTCTCAAAAATCAATCGATGATAAAGGTAAGGATTCTCAACTCTGTTCTGTCGACCTATATGTCCCATGCTTATTCCAGTACCACACTATTGTGATTATGTAGCTTTACAGTATGCTTTGGAACCAGGAATTTAAGTCCTCCAACTGTGTTCTTTTTCAAGGTTGCTTTGGCTATTCTGAGTCCTTTGCATTTTTTATTCAATTTTATATGAATTTTAAGATCAGCTTGTCAATTTTTGCCAAGAACTCTGCTGGGATTTTGATAGGGATTGTACTGAAGGTAGAGATCAATTTAAGGAGAACTGCCATTGTAATAATACCGTGTCTTTTACTCAGTAAACACGGACTGTTTTTCTATTTATGTAGATCTTCCTTATTTCCCTCAGGAATGTTTCATACTTTTTAGCATACAAGTCTTGAGCTTCTTTTGTCAAATTTACTCCTAAGTATTTAATTCTTTTTGACGCCTTTGCAAATAGAACTGTTTTGTTTAATTTTACCTTTGGATTCGTCATTGCTAGTATAAAGAACTGTAATTGATTTTGTATATTGATCTTGTCTCCTGTGACCTTGCTCTACTCTTTTATTAGTTCTAGTAGGTTCTTTTGCATGGGTATTCATTAGTATTTTCTACATATCAGATGTTGTTGTCTGCAACCACTACCTTTTGAAAGTAGTTCAAATCTTAGATAGACTCAACTACTGGGAGGAAGAGGGGACTGTGTTGACAGTGACACAATCTTAGATTATATGGCTTTTCTCCTCCCTTCCCATGCACTGAAAAATCACCTGATATGGTTAGGCTTTGTGTTCCAGCCCAAATTTCATCTTGAATTGTAATCCCCAGGTGTTGATGGAGAAACCAGGTGAGAGGTGACTGGGTCATGGGGGCGGTTTCCCCCATGCTATTCTTGTGATAGTGAGTTCTCATAAGATCTGATGATTTCTTAAGGCAGTCTTTCCTGCTCTTGCACACTTCTCTCTCCTGCTGCCCTCTGAAGAGGTGCTTTCCACCATGACTGTAACTTTCCTGAGGCCTCCCAAGCTGTGCAGAACTCTGAGTCAATTAAACCTCTTTTCTTTATACATTACCCAGTCTCAGGTACTTCTTTAGACTAACACAGCACCACTGAGGATTTGTTTCTCACTTTATTTCACTAAGGTAAAAACGGTGGGGGGAATAAAGTAGAGAAAACAATGCCTGCAAGTAGAAAAGTCCCAAAGAAAATAGGAAACAGCCCATGAGCAACTGAGATGCAGCATGCCTTCAAACTGGGTGCTAGATTCAGGAAATGTCTTCCAGGTTCCCCAAAGGAGAGCAGAGCCACCTTAAAATCATCAGCAGTTTGGGAGAAGAATGGCAAGGGCGCTGTCTTGCACTAGAGGGATCAGCTGTGCCATGTGCCACATAACTTCTTTGAACCTCAGTTTCCTCGTCTGTTTAAGTTGGAAAATGAGATTTGCCCTACCCACAGCTCCCCACCTTCACAGTCACAGCTCAGAGAGAAGGTGACAGCACGTGTATGGTGCCCTGAGGCACGTGGACAGTTTCTTGCCTCCAGAAACCACCAGCCCATGGGCCCGCTACCCAGGCTACCTCTGGGATATCCTCAGAGCTGAGAGGAGGATCCACGCTGCCACCTGCCCAAAGCCCACTTGTGGTGCTCTGGGAAGGTCAGATTTCAACATTAAATGACATGAGCTGAAAGTTGAAGGAGTTTTGAGACTTGTAGTAGAAAAGAGGGTTTGTTATCAGCTTATTCTTGTGGGAGGACCTGAAGTCGTCTCAGTACTTATTTGTGGCTTGCCTTGGAAAGCGTGGAGGAGGCTAATTCCTCTAACCCGACACAATGCACAAATTGTCCTTCTTCTTCCTTTCCTTCTCTCATTGTGGGTAAGGGAGTGGGAGAGACAAAGGAAGCGATGACAACAAGGTGAAGTGAAAGGAACGGGAGACCACAAAGGATTGGGCCTTCTGAGACCCCCTCAGGTGATGGCTTCAGAGATGTTTCTGCTCATTGTGGGCACTAAGAAAGACCATGATTTTTTTCTAGAAAAGAGTGAGACTTTGACAAGAATGAAGGCAATGAGAGAAGATGCATGAAAATGTGTTGGCCTGCTCCTAAATTGTTCCCAGGACATGGCTGGGGGAAAATAAAAATCGAAGATCCATCAAGTCATGCTCTTTGCAGGCCACAGATGGCAGTGTCCTGAAATTGTCCCCAGATACCTTTACCTTCAGAACCTCATCAGGGGGCCAGTGTGGGCTGGGAAGGCAGGACAGAGGGGGAAACAAAAAGCTTTCTTCCTTCCCACCCCACAAGGTCACAGTTAATATTTTATAATCCATTCAGCTCACAAGGGAGGGGCAAGGAAAGAAAAGAGGTGTGGAAGGCAGGAAAGGAAGCCAAAAGACTAGAAATAATGTTTTCTCTCCACTGCAACCCACATGGTTTAAACCCATTAAACTCCAAGGTGATTACAGAAATTAGACACCTTTTAAGGAGCGGAACACTGGAGCCTAGGTGTGCCATGCACAGGCATGCAGGGACGGCTCGGCAAATAAACCCTGACAGCTTCTCACGGCTCAGGGATTAGGAGGAAGCCTGTTTACTTACATTTCATAAACTCTGCCATCACAAAGGGCTCATAAGAAATTACCAGTGCTCGAGTCTTGGCAGTGGTGCCTGTGTCCAGCTTTGGCCTTTTTCTTGTGGACAGTATATGTGATTTCAGGGAAATGACTTTAAAGATCTGGGAATGCGCATCGCGGGCCATGCGCTCATCTAAGCCACCCCACCCTTGGGGACCAGGCAGCAGGGCGGACAATGGGAGCCAGGGGAGGGAGTCCAAGCCTCCGATTCTGCAGGAACTTTAGGCTTCCCCATCAGTTGGTGGGCTCAACTTCTACCCCCAGCCTTCTATCTTGGCCATGGTGACTGTGCTGGGGGCACCTCTCAGAGGATTCACCAGGGCCAGTACTGTGTTGGATTCGATGGACAGAAGGACCTGGCTCGGGTTTGCCTCAGGGTTTGCCTTAGTCAAGATGGGAAAATGTAAATTACATGAAATCAACTGTAGAACACAAAATAGTGCATCATGAAGAGCGAAGCAAATGTATAATACAAGGAACTGGGCAGAAGGAAACCCACAATAGGAAACTAAGGCAGGCTTTCTGTAAGAGGTGGGACTTACGAGAGGGCAGAGTGGAAAGCAGAGGGAAGCCCCTCTAGTGACTTTCATGAACTCGTGAGAATATTTTCCCACAGCTACAAGGATACCAGAAGGTATTTCCTGGAGCAGATATAAAACCTGCAGCTGCTTCCCTGACAACGAGTCTTCTAGGGAACAATTCAGGCAGAAACCACTTTGGCTGCCCAAGGGCTGGACTCTGATCTAGGCTCACAGTTAATTGCAAGATGTGTGTGTCAAGGGCTTTGCACCAACTGGGATAGACTGTCCCATCTCCTGTTGCCCTATCTCAGGCCATTATAAGTCAATAGAAGCTTAAAGCATCTGTGGGCCTGAGAGAGAGCTGGGCTATGTGCATTGTCAGAACTGGAAAGAAACCAGGGCAGCATTAATCCAGTGAGGTGGGGGCTTCCATCATGCTCTAAGCCCACTCTGCAATAATGACAGGTGGGAAGCTTCTAAGCAGAAACCCTGAGGTCCCTGGAGACCATCAAATAGGGTGAGGGTTGCACTGTGGGAAAGTGTAGGAAAGATGGGCCTGGACAATCTTGCCCCAGGCCTAGTCCAGTGGGGGAAAGAAGGACCTTGTATCACCTTCCTGACTTACAACTCTGACTATGAAGGTAAGAGACATCAGAGGACTCTAAGGAAGGCCCTGGGACTCTAGACTGCAGAGAAGAGCCTAACTCAGTTGCTTATAGAAGCTCTTTGGAGTTCCTCCTGTGTAGGTCAGATGGAGGCATTACTGGAGAGTCACTACACTCCAGGACAGCTATCACAACCCACGACTGATGCCATACACAGGCATATGCAAGTGCAGAGTGCATTCTCTCTGGGAAGGAGAAATGAACAGGGCAAGGGGCACACTGAGTTGTGTCTTGCAAGAGGAACACTATTTCCAGAGCTGGTGAAGGCTCTGAGCTCACTGACCAGGTGCCCTTTTACATTCAAAGGCCAATGTGTTTCCTACCCTAAGGAAAAGTTCACCTGTTGGACACTTGTTCACCCCTAACCAGAGAGAGAACTGCCAAAACCCCTAGGCAGGGTAGATCACTTCCAACTACCATCCGTCTCCCCCTGGAGAAAGGCCAAGTGCTAGGACGAAGGGGAATCAAGGACAACTGGACAGACCCTGACACTGGGCAGGTCTGCCCCTCAGTGCCAAGACCCGAGCACCTTGCTCAGAAAGTCATCTGTTCAGTGAGTGGCACTGGCAGAGGGGTAATGGTGGGACATTGAGCCCAGTAAACCCCATATGGATCCCAGTTGGCTATAACGAATCTCTGGACATGGGAAATGGATGGGGGCTAGAATACTACAGAACATGAAGATAGGACATTTCCATTTTATTAACACCCTTGAGGCTTTTCAACGGCTATAGCTGAAGCCTCAGGACAGTCCTGAGAATGAAGCTGAGAGGGAGTACTGTCTCCATGTCACAGATAAGAAAATAAGGCTCAAAGAGATCATGTACCTGCCCTAAGATCCTATGGCTAGTCAGAGACAGAACAGAAAGCAGAACTTACTTCTCCTTTTCCCCTAAGGGCCTGTAAGTCACTAAACCTTACTATTGGGGGTGGGGGGCAAGCAGGCTCGTCTGTGGAGTCCTTGACCACTATGTAGAAGTAGGTGAGTTAAATTAAAAGACACTGGTTTGATAACTATTGATAATTAATACGTGAGTTGGTCTTCCAATTTTCAAAATACTTTTTACATTTAATGAGCTACCCAGCTGGTCCTTCTGAAGCCAAAGGAGAATTGCATTTTAAAACCAAATTCAATTTTCCAGGATTTTTTGGTATGTAACAGAAAACTTCCTGTATGCAAGTCAAACGTTAGTGATCAGTGGAAATGCTTTGATGGTATTTATTTTAAGACAAGATATCCTCTCTATCGAAAAAATCTTTTTTCCAAGTTTTCGCTTTTGGGTCATTTAGCACTCTTACTAAAAAATAAATGAGTTAAGTAAATCAGGGGAGGGGAACCGGGAACCACTTTGATCTGAAGCTTTCAACAAACGACATTGTCCAGAGTGTGTCCTGATCAAATTCCGTGTTTTGAAACGCATAGCTTCTCAAATATTCGACACCTAACATGTGACTAACAGGTTTGAGTTTTGTCATGATCCCTAACTCAGCAAGTTACACAGGATGTGCCAACTAAAGCCCTCCTTCCACTGACCACACAACACTGTGAGCTCTCGGCCTTCTGGGAGGGCAGAGGGTATGATCGCCTCCCAGGACAATGTCTTCCACAACGTGTTTTTCCTATCTCTTGTTCCAGCCACATGTCTTCATTGCTCTATAAAAGAACACCTGCATCATCAGGCATCAGTTGTGTTTATCAACCTTTAATGGGATCTTGTCAATTCAAGCTCCTGGGGTTCCCTTGGCCAACTGGAGGTAAGATTTCCCATACTCTTTTTCTAATGAGTTTAGCAAGGAGGTATCAGACAAGGAGAGTAGTTTGATGAAAGCCCATGGCCTTTGACTCACCTGGCCCAGCCTGCTCTTAATCTTGTGCCTTGAAACTTCTCCAAGTTGGGATAAATATGGCCAGGAAGGCTGGATCTCCAGGAGCAAGATGTCACTGGATTCCTGCCTCAATCATTTCTTGAATATCAGATACATCTCTCCTGACCTAAAAAGAATTCACTTCAAGAGAAGGGACACAGAATAGGCTGAGAATGGCCTTCCATGCTAAGCTGAGGAAAGCTCCGTGTCCTGCACACGATGAGATTTTACGAGCTGCCTGTGAACTGGGAGATGAAAGTGGAAATAGAGCTGTTCTAACAATCAACACTCAATGACTACGTCGGAAATAAACAGAGACTGTGGAGCTCCTCTTGAATCCCATCCAAGGGGACCCTGGCTATTAAGGCGCTCTTAGTTCTTGCTTATACGACGGTATTTTCAACGGGATTCCTGAAGGGGTCTTGCCCATGTGTAGACCCTAAGGGAGTGCTTTCCTGTTGCTGCCATAGCTGCACAGTTGACACCCCACCTCCCTGCTGACTTTTAAAGTTTCAACCAGATATGTAAACTCCTACCAAGAAGAAACCCAAATTAAGCCATCTTAAATGTTTTTTAATTACAAAAACGCTACATGCTTCCATTTTTCCATTTTTCAATGTGATATGTACATCAAAGAAACCCAAAAGCTGAGACTCTCAAACTTGAACATGCAGAAGAAGTCCCTACAATGTTTATTAAGATCACCTGGGCCTCAGCCCAGAGATTCAACACCACGAAGTGATTTTGATGAGAAGCAATGGTTGTTAGGGCCATTGAGAAACACTGTTGTGTGGAGCTAGGAGTCACTGCATATTGTTGGGGAAACTGATCTTTAGCCCTAGAGGCAGGGCAGGCCTCAGAGCCTATATCCAATGGCTAGGGCATACTGAGCCCAGTGGAGACAGAAGGATCGCTGCTCAGCCAACTTGGAGCAGCTGATTGACTCTCAACAAAGGATGACAGCTGATCTGTTAGGAAACAGGTCTGCCCTTATGGTTCTAACACAGTACTGCCACCAGAAATGAATCCCAGCCATCCCACTGGGTGGGTGGGGGCACTGGCCTCTCTGGAAGAAGGGGAGTTATTTCATTTACCATCAGACACCATCTTCCCATGACAGCTGAGGATGTCTGTGACTCAGGCCTCCTTCCAGGCATTGTCTTTGTCTCCCAGGAGATACTGTTTTGATCTCTCACCTGCTGACTCAATTCCCTCTGCCAGGGCCCCACACTGTAAGTGAAGACCCACAGTCTAACATGCTTCATGTTCATTTTCTTTTATTTTTTGAGACAGAGTCCCGCTCTGTTGCCTAGGCTGGAGTGCAGTGGCACGATCTCGGCTCTCTCGTGCCTCAGGCTCCCAAGTAGCTGGGATTACGGGCGTACGCCACCACGCCCAGCTCATTTTTGTATTTATAGTGGGGACAGGGCTTCGCCATGTTGGCCAGGCTGGTCACGAACTCCTGACCTCAAGTGATCTTCCTGCCTCAACCTCCTAAAGTGCTGGGATTACAGGTGTGAGCCACCATGTCCCGCCACATGCTTCATTTTCCATAGCATGGCGGATATCCCCTGATACCAGAGGAAGGAGAGAGAAGAAACAAAACAATATGTGCATCCGAATTACCAGAGCCTGAGAAGCTCCTGCAAGATCACTAGCCTAAACATCTCTGCCATCCATGAACCTGGCGCTAGCCTGTCTTAGGCAGGAGTGAGGAACAGATAATTCAGACAAAGTTCTGTATATATCAGAAAGGGTAATCCAAATTGCTTTAACATCCATTAAATCAGCGTTTTATTTTTAACCACAACATGCAGTACTGATGATCCAGTAAATATACATGTAGACACATACATGGCCAATTTATTCACACATGAGGGTGTGTGCATGTACATATGTAAGATACCGTGTATGTGTACATACACATAAGTAACTGAAATTAAATGTTTCCCAACAGAATTCTTATTTTTACTGTATGTGGTATACTCTTAGGTTGTCTACTCTACTCTGTTTCATTAAAGTAAAAATGCTTATGAAGACACACTAAATGAATTTGTGATCCACTAATTAAACACAACCTGGAGCCTGAAAAATGCTCTTTAACTCACCTGTAGAATATAGCATATGTGGTTTTATGTATACTGCTCTGTAAAATAAAATATGAGAATATATAATATACACAACAAAGCACAATATAGAATAAGAATATATGAACACGTGGCCGGGTGCGGTGGCTCACGCCTGTAATCCCAGCACTTTGGGAGGCTAAGGTGGGCAGATCACAAGGTCAGGAGTTCAATACCAACCTGGCCAACATGGTGAAGCCCTGTCTCTACTAAAAATACAAAAATCAGTCGGGCGTGGTGGAGCATGCCTATAATCCAACCTACTTGGGAGGCTGAGGCAAGAGAATCATTTGAACCCAGGAAGTGGAGGTTGCAGTGAGCCGAGATTGTGCCACACCATTGCACTACAGCCTTGGCGGAGATGCTGTCTCAAAAAAAAAAAAAAAAAAAAAAAAAAGAAGAAGAAGATACGAACACATAATATACACTAGAATCACACTCTACGTGGAGTGAAAACTTCACTGTGTGCAGGTTCTCCTGCTTGGAGAGGCAGGGTGGAGCTGAGGGCTCCTGGGCACAGAGCGGGTCCACAGCTCCAATATCAGGCTCATCCAGAGCTATGAGGAACTCAGTGCACTTTCCCTAATTTATTTATTTGCCAACTACCTTTAATTAAATCAACATAAATTAAAGATTTATGTGGTGACTTCACAACATTCCTACTGTTATTAGGAGCTGTTGAGCATTCTGCGTTTCTACAGGACTTTGCATTTAAAATACTAAAAGATATGAACCCTAAATTTAATAACAGCATGCTAAGTTAGCAGCCCTCTCAACTCAAGAGCAAGAAGGTGAAGAGAGAAATCTGAACACATGCAAAACTGGGACCACATCACAGCTAAATACAAGTATATTTGTTACATGAATGTCCCCAGCTAAAAATTAAGTGCTCATACTTGAATCAAAGTCCCCAAAGCACCAGATGAGCTCAGCATAAGGCCTTTGCTGGTCTTCTCACTCATTCCTGCCCTGACTACCCTAGACAATATTGATATCTCCTTCTCTAACAAATCACTGGTACTTAAGGAACACTTTAATTATTTCACATAGCTAGTTCTTCCTTACTAAATAAGAATGTAGGCCGGGCGTGGTGGCTCACGCCTGTAATCCCAGCACTTTGGGAGGCCAAGATGGGTGGATCACGAGATCAGGAGACTGAGACCATCCTGGCCAACATGGTGAAACCCCCTCTCTACTAAAAATACAAACAAATTAGCTGGGCATGGTGGCACATGCCTGTAGTCCCAGCTACTCAGGAGGCTGAGGCAGGAGAATTGCTTGAACCCAGAAGGCGGAGATTGCAGTGAGCCGAGATTGTGCCACTGCACTACAGCCTGGGTGACAGTGCAAGACTCCGTCCCCCCCCAAAAAAAAAAAGAACGTAAGGGCCAAGCCCAGATGTTTTCATTCATTCATTCAACAAACACTCTGTACCCATTAAGCACCAAGTTACTTTTCTCTTATAATCTTCTTAGTCTCTAAGCCAGGGTTTTGAACAGAGTCCCCAGTAGATACTTTCATAATACAGAATTGAATTGAATTTGCATAGTTGGTGACCAGGATTAGAAATGTATCTGAGCCTCCCATCCAAGGTGGTTGGCATGAAATCCTAACAAGGACAGAGACCATGATGTCACTCATTATTGCTGTGCCCAGGACACCCCAGCCAGTGGGCCCAGATACTCATGACTCTTCCTATGCAGGAAGGTCTTCCCCCTTCAGAATTCTGCACCTGCTTTGAGATGGTTGCCACAAGAATAAATGGGAGACTCCTACATAAAAAGACACTATTTCAATCACAAAACACCCATGTTTTCAGAACAAATTGATGTATTATAATGATTTATGGACAAACAGAAACTCCTTTCTGATTGCTTGCATCCGGAGTTCCATAATGGAAATCTAGGGGAACAATCAGAAGTAACAGAAACCCCCTTCTCACCTTACTTTCTCTGATACATCATCTCAGTTGCCTAAAACCCTGCCCCATCCTCCTCTCCACCTCTACCACATCCCCACTGCCGATACACACAACCAAAAACTCATTTTTACCGCTCATTTTTGCTGCTAATAAAGAAGCTTGGTGGATGTTTCTGTTATTTACCATAACACCTTGTAGGCAACAATGGCCTTATCTCTAGGGGGGTACCACAGTACTGCTCTCTTAAGTTAAAAAATTTGTAGCATAATATATTAAAAAGGTATCAATGGGTATTTCTAATGTTACTTTTGAAAAAGAAATTGACATAGTGACGGTATGTGTGACTCTTCCCCGTCACTGTTGGACTGCAAGTTGTTCGTCTTGCCATATAAGCATGACTATAAGAAGTCCAAACAAGCTCTGAGCTATATAACATATTTCACATTTTTAGGGGTTATAATTAGAGTGATGATATTATGGCAATAATCCTAGAACAGATTAAGGACCTAATTGTGATGAAAGAGGGCTTTGGGTCAGAAGTACATATCTGAAACGGTTTTATTTAACACGACGTTGGCACAAAGATCAGTAGTAATCCCGCATTTACAGAACACCTTGGGAAAAAAATGTTTTTCTGAAGGCCCTACACAGTTCTCCCACTTCAAATGGGAAGTTGCCTTGTGAGTGTAGAATGAAGTTACAAAACAAAATGAAGAGGGTCCCTCAGGAAACTACCGCAATTCTAGAAGGGCTTGGAAAGAAGGGATCTATCTACCCAGAGGCTAACGTGGTTTCTGAAACTTTCTTCTTCTTCTAGTAAAAATGCTACACCAAACAAGCGCATTGCGTGGAAATCAAAACTCTGACCAGGGCAGTGCCTGTGAACATGGATGTTCGGAAGAAGCGCACAGTCAGGCTGGAGTCACCATTCCTGATTAACCAGGAAGAACTGGGTGGGGGTCTCTAGCTGAGCTTTTGAGAGTGCGCGCCCAGCCTTCGCCGCTTGTGTTTTGAAACATGGGAGAAACCTCCCAGGGAGAAGGCCTGGGGGGGATTTCTTCTCCCATTAGTTACTTAACAGAATACTGCTCAGGGCTCATGTCATCAGTTGAAATTAAGTGGAAGGACCAAGAGAGGTTTATCTGATGGGCTTTAACAGCGGGCATTGGCCACACTTTTCCAGAGGCAAAGAGAAAAAACTGCAGGCTGGCCCAAGTACCTCTTAGGCCCTGCTGGCCAATCTACCCTGTGGCTAGTCCTGATTTAAATTTGGAACAGAATCTTGGACTCTAACCTCTCCCGTTTACTTTTGTTTGTTTTCTTTTCTTACCAAGGCTCCCTGTGAAAAACTGCAACTGATCCAGCCGGTAAACAAACAGGGAAAACTATTTTCCTCACCTGTTCAACATGAATAAAAAGGGGCAACATTCTGAGCCTAGGATGTTGGGGGAAGGAGTGAACAGGAGGGGAGGATCACCCAGACAGAACGTGTGTCAGCTGTGGAAGTTACTCCCTGTCCCGGCCAGAAGAACAGATGTAATCCACACACTCTAAAGAACAGCAAGTGCTGATCCCCAACAAACTGCTAATTTAACACCTTTGACTTTTCCTTTTTATATTAACCGACTGTTTTCAGTAATGTTCATGTTAACTTGGCTGGTATTCCCAGTAGTCAGTATTTAGAGTTCAGCTATAGCTCGTATATTTAAAAATACAATCAAACCATAAAATGGGATTCCTGGAAGGGGGACTGCCACCTTTCATACAGACATTACCCATTTTGATAACTAAATGCTAACCTCTGAAAAGAATTGCTCATGCCAAGCGTTCAGTGTGGAAAATAAGAGTATTCAAACTGAAATGTTAACATGGAGGCTGATTTTTTCAACATCAAATTGTTGGCAGTGCAGAATAGTTTTAGGGCAAATTCCTCCAGCTCAAAGAATTTTAAATTAATTAAACAATCTAATGTAAACTGATCTATACAGTATTTTGTCATGACACATATGGAAAGGTATTCACAAGGAAACACTTCAGTACTATGTAGTTCTTTTCAAATTAAGTGTAAATGCTATTATTTGTGACTTGGCAGTTAACTTGGTAAACAAATCCAAATCACTGCCTTCAGGGTTACTTGGGCCGATACTTGTAAAGTTTATCTAAGACGATGTGCTGAGATTCCCATAGTTCCTGCAAATGCTGCAACTTTCCACACTGTAAATTTCCTTTCTTCTAGAAGCCAGTCTGGATATGAACGGAGTTAGGGCAGGGAAACACATGCACACGTGTTTTTCTCTCTTGAAAACCCGATGTGTGTCCTAACGGGTATATGTGGCTCTATAAAGATACAGGACTTAAGAAAATCAAAGCATCAGGTATTGACTTGAGGAAGGAAAAACCAATGAGCCAATCCCTACATGAAATGCATTTTGTTTTGTTTTAATACTGCTTTAAAATTCTGACTTTGGACCCAGTACTCTAAGATCAAGGGAAATCATTTGTTAGTTTAAATCCGATGGCTTAACAACTGGTACTGATATGAGAAAAACTGGAGACTGTGTCCTTGCTGTGAACTTGAGGACCTGCAATCCAAACCTACTTATGAAATGAATACCTCCTGCCACCTACTCACAGATAGAAATGATTTGCAAAAAGTCAGAATATGACAGGCAAACGGAATGATTTATTTTGAATACTGGAAATATAAACAGTGCCCTAACTAACTTGCAAAGTTCTCATTCCCGGTACATATGGCAGCTTTAGCTGTGACCTAGATACAGGGTAAAGTCTGAACTACATTTAAAACTGAGATTTGTCAGTTTGCAAGCTTTTGGGAAATCAGCAATTTTCAGAGTGCAAAGGTTAGAATGAAGGGACAGGGAGGCGAGGTGAAATCTTAGTAAGTCTTTAGCACTGCCTGCCCAGGTTGTTACTAGTTCTGACTGTTAACTCTGTGTCATAAACAGATCTCTTTCCATCATTTTTACCTAATTCTTTCTAGGTTTACTGTAAAATTCTGAACTCTAGCTTAGAAGACTTAAAGGCAGATTTTGCCATTTTCTCAAGATTGTTAGCAATCTACAGAACAAGAGGTCTCCTGGTGTGGGGGCGCTCCCTACATCCTATCAAGTGTCCCTGGAAGGCCTAGACAGTGGCTCTCAACCCTCCCCGAGAATGCTCCCCCAGCCCCGACCGTGGAGATTCAGTTTCAATTGAACTAGGGTAAGCCAGGAGGTGGTATGTTTTTAAAGGAGCCCAAGTGGTTCTAACCTGAAGCCAAGGTAGACAACACCATCCTAAGGTTATTCACGGTGCTCTGCCATCTGTGCGTCCTGCAGGCACTCTCCAGTGTAACTGGATTATGGTCTCATTGCTGTTCACCCTTCACAATTCCTGCTTCCCACTCGTCCCGTCTTTCGTGTGGATCCTCTCCCTGGAATGCCCCTAGCTCTCCAGCTCTACCAGCTAAAATCCTACTTATCCTTCGAGGCCCAGTTCAGTTCAATTTAGTTAACATCCCCTAGGCACCTATCATGAGAGCCAGACGTTGTGTTCACTTCTGTGTCTAGACACGGTGTGTATTCCGAGATGCATTCAGGCCCTGCCTTCAGGAAACTTCCAGCCATGGTCAATGGGTGTGTTGACCAGGTTGTGAAACAAGTTTTCTAAGATATTTACTCAAATTAAACGTCCTCCCCTCAGTAGGTAAAAATGGCAACTCCAGAAACAGCACAGACTTGCAAGTATGGCAGCCCACAAGCACAACCACAATCCATCCCAGCAGCGGAGAAGTCGGTCTAGGATGGTGAGGAGACCCACAAATAATCCCAAAGAGGGCAGACTGTGGTATGAGCTCAAATATCCCCCTTCTGGATTAGTGGAGAATATGAGCCACTAAGTGAACAAGAAGCTGAGCCTTGAGTCTAATTGAAGAGCCTCGTATATGCCTTAGCCCAAATGTCAATATCATCATCCTGAACTATTTCTGGAATAAACAACAGGAAAAATACTTTAAAGGATATTAGCCAGAGTAGGCTTCTGGAAGAGGAAGGCTGAGCCAATCCAAAGATCTAACTTAGACCCTGGGGCAAAATTGAATTTTTTTTAAATAACATGAACCAGACTCCTTCCTCCCTTTCCTCTCCCTTTCCCCTCTACTTAAAAAAAAATTATGGTCATGAATGCAGCTAAAAAATTATGGTCAGTAGAGTTAGAAGAACAGGCCTCAGTGGAGGTTTATTGGGCAATAATATTTTGGAATATATGTATGGAGATCTGAAACACTAATGGGTCAAATGCCAATGTAAAAAGAAAATGGCAGAGGACTGACAGCTGGCTTCCAAGCTCCCTAGAATGACTGCTCTCACCAGAGCAAGGTGTGAGAGAGACAGAGAAACTAGGTGGGAAGCAAGTGAGCAAGATAGTAAATCCGAAGTGAAAAATAATTAAAAGCATACCAAATCATGTGTGTCATGTGCTTTTCTAAGGACTTCCATTACATGCACTCATTTAATCCTGAAAATTAGTCTATATTAGTGACTATTACCTTATTTTGCAGATCAAGAATCCCAAACACAGAGAAGCAGATTGACCAAAACTGCCCAGCTAGTTTGAGCAGAGGTGGGGTCTCAATCCTGTTAACCATTAAAACCATATTCTTACTACCATCCTAAATTGCATTTTAACAGTATCTCAGATACCGAAGGAACTAGATAAATCACTTGTAAAAGACATTTTCAGCCAGGAACTATACTGGTGCTTCCAATGTTTATTGGTGAGATCTGATTCCCAACCTGAAGATATTCACAGTTGCTACAGCAAAAAGTAGGAAAACTCAATCAACATTTAAAAACTTGCTAAATCACCGATTTCTGTCATTCCTCTATTTGGAGTTGGTAGAAGGCTCTGTTTTAGCATTATAAAGCATGGCTATGCCAAGATGCTTGATGTAATGGAATAAGACGGTCATTCGCAAGGAAATATCTGGAGAGAGAGAGAGAGAGAGAGAGAGAGAGAGAGTGTGTGTGTGTGTGTGTGTGTGTGTGTGTGTATGAAGTTATTACCATGCCTTCATTCCATCTTTGTATATATTTAACACCACACCAAAGACCATGACAAGTATTGGTAGAACATTTGGGAGGCGAGAGCCTTTGTGGGTCAAATCATTTTCGAGGCTCTTCTGAAGCCAGTTCATTTTAAGTTCACACATCGCTTGGGAGCTAGCAGTATTTTGAACTTTTGGCCTGTGAGATATCCTGCCCATGGGTAAGTAAACATGCAGCGGGGACAAACAGTTTTATACAACTCTTCATTGTACCATGATAAGATCGGGGAAAACTTTTTTTTCCCTAGTTTCTTTATTCAAATGTCATACTCAAAAAAATTCCCCATCCCACTTTGCCAAGACCTGACATTTGCTCTCCTGTCTTCCCTGACTTCAATAATGTGGTGTTTGCTACCAGTATGTTTTGAAAAAGAATTTTAAATGCAAAGTAGCTTCTTGATTTTTTTTTCCTCAAAATTATACCAGGAGTATACATGGCTTACAAAGAAGATAACTATAGAGGAAGGGCCCCCAGCCAGGCAGGTCCACACTCAACTGCTCTCCTTTTTCATCCTCAGCTGATGCAAGACAGGACAGAAGGGACTGGTATTAAGTCGCCATGTCAGGAGCTTGAACATATATCACTGCATCCCAGCCTTGAAACAACCCTATGTGATGGTCATCGTCACCTTATTCTCGTTTATTTTTTATTTGTTTAAGATGAAGAAAATAAGCATCTAGGAGTTTCAGTCGTTTGCCCAAAGTCAACCAACCAGCACCCAAATTAAAGGCCACATATGCATCTGGCTTCAAAGGCAGCGATCTTTCCCTCTTTGCTAGAGCTGGGCTTCCATCTGTAAGACTTTCTTCCTGACTCCCAAAGGCCTTCTGATGCCCCTTGTAACCTGATTGCAGCCCAGACCAGTTTCTGCAGGTTGAAGGGTGGCCTGAGCAGGAAAATAGCCCCACAACGTCCTGCCCTCAGAAGACAAGATTGGGAATTGCGGTTGTTTTCTTCAAATGCATTATTACTAGGCTGAACAATGGCTTGGGTATGTTTCTCCCTCTTTTGAAAAATGGCAAATAAAACAATACTCAGCTATAGTGTTACCAACCTGGGGATGGAAGCATTTGCCTGGGGGAAATTTGAACTCCTCCAGAGTAGTTTATGTAACGAGGCACCACTAAACCAAATGACATTAGCAGGTAATCCCTTTTTGCCATGTCATATAGTAACAATGTCCCTGCTTTCTCACACTGGACTCGTGACTGATGGAAGAAGGGACGAAGTGAGCAAGGCTGAGACTTTGCTTGCAGATAAGCCTGACTTGGAGTTTGGGATCCTTATCTTCAGCCCCAGTACGCCTGTTTAGTCCAGAAATAAAGCCACATTTTCATAAGAATAACTGTCCGCCCCAGTCTGTGGGATTCCAGTGGTTCCAGAAAGGCGGAAAGAGAATTCCTGCAGACCACAGAGATTTATGTCTGGGGAGGGTGTCTGGGGCTGGGAGGGGGCCCTGGCAGAGTGACAGTCATCACTGGAATGGGTACAGGAAAGTCTGAGTCAACAAATGAAAGGGCTGAACCCAAGTGTCCTGGATGCCAGCTGTGGGGAGGCAGGCGAGGAGGAGGGCTCACCCTGGCAGCTGCTGGGGAGCTTCTGAGAGTCAGCATCTCCCAGGGCCTGGGCCAAGGTACCTGACTAGGAGAAGAGGATGGGGTCAGCCAGGCTTCCATTGGTTTTACAACTTACTCTGTCACCAGAGGCCCTCTAAACATAGCTCTCACCTCTGTCTTCTGCATTATCTCCCTCTAGGCCCTTATACAAACTCTCCACTGAGCTTTGTTCACCTCTCTTCTACCAGGAACATCTCAAGCACTCACCTGGAACACTATGCGCCATAAGAAAGGATGAGTTCATGTCCTTTGCAGGGACATGGATGAAGCTGGAAACCATCATTCCCAGCAAACTAACACAAGAACAGAAAACCAAACACCGCTTGTTCTCACTCATAAATGGGAGCTGAACAATGAGAACACATGCACACAGGGAAGGGAACATTGGGGCCTGTCAGGGGTTGGGGGCTAGGGGAGGGATAGCATTAGGAGAAATACCTAATGTAGATGACAGGTTGATGGGTGGAGCAAACCACCATGGGCTGTGTATATCTATGTAACAAACCTGCATGCTCTGCACATGTATCCCAGAACTTAAAAGTATAATAAAATAATAATAAAAAAAAAAAAGCCCTGACATCAAGGGTCATCTGACTTTGGCTGAGCCAGAGTAAAGGAGACCCTGTCTGAAGGAAGAGGAAGGGTGAGACCTTCAGCTTCAGAGGTACAACCCATGTGGTCACAGGCTGCTTTTGAGAATGGACTCTTTGGGTCAAATCTCGGTTTGTAGCCCCTTCCCAGAACCAAGTTGTATAGAGACCACACACAGTAGGGCTAACACTCTAATGTGCAGACAGAGGATGCCAACAAGCAAGCAGTCTCAGAGGGGTTTGCAAAGGTGCAAATCTCAGAACATACCATCAGTAATGAATCTGGCTACTGTTTGGCCTCTGATAGGTGCATGGCACTGTGCTAGAAATAATATCTCTAATCTTCCCAACAAGTCTCCAAAGGAGGTCAGGGCAGTTAAATTGCCAAAGGACTCCCTGTGGTTAGGCAGCACAGCCAGGACAGGAACCCTGCCCTGCGTCTCCTAAGCCCACAGTCTCAGTGCACTCCCACGGCTACAGGAGGGGAAGCTGACAGAGACAGAGTTACCGTGGCGCCCTCAGATGTGGGCGGGAGGACCTTCAGAAGGAAGCAATTCTGGTGTTGCTTGAGGTTTGAAGGATTGATGGCTAGAGATCTATATGCAATGTTTTCAAAATTAGGAGTTGGAATGGAAGACCCTCTGACCAAGGAAGAATACAATACTAAATATGCAAACAGAAGCACATAGCCCCCTCCCTAAGAAAGTAGGGGGAAGAGCCCTAATCACCACAATCATCATATCAAATGTTTGCTATGGGCCTGGGGCTGTTGGGTAAGTGCTTTACCCAACTTATTTCATTTAATCCTCACTACAACCCTTCAGGGATAGGTGAGAGCCCCTATCTAAGCATAACATGAAAATAAGTGCTTGAAAAATCTGTAACTACTTTACAAGTAACATTGATGTGTAAGTACTGAGGTTCTGGACTCTCACAGACCACGCATCTTAGATGCCCCAAGACGTCCTTTATTTCAGAGCAAAATTTCTAAAAGCTTGGAGTGCTGTCATCTCCAGCATGGCTTAGGGATAAGCCCTTATCCCTTGTCATTGTTGGTGGGTTGGGGCCATCTGTCTAGACTTGGTGTCTATTTCAGGTACATTAGAAAGCCTGTGGCTTTCTCTAAACTGAAACATGCCTTCAGGCTGGTGAAGTCCCAGGCTCAAGGCTGTCCTCACACTGGTGCCCCCTCAAGTTGTTCTTTCCCCCATCAGAAATGCTCTTTCCCCTCTGAGTCATCAGTGTGACTCCTACAGTCCTCTAGGCTCAGGTGAAACGCCACCTCCCGTGCCCAGTCGCCCCGACTCTCCAGGCTTCTGGGAAGTCCCCCAGCAGCCCTGCATCTGATTCTGTTGAATCCTGCACTGCTCACCTCATTTCATACACACACTTTTGAGGACAAGGCTCACGGCTTACAGATCTTTTCCAAATCAGGTTTAGGACAGTGCCTAGGGCAGTCATTTGCTGATTGATTCTAAAGCCAACTGTCTCCAATAGTAGGTGGCTATGCCACTAGCAGGCAGTATTGTTCAAAGTGTGGTCAACAACCACCTTGCATTTAAAAATGCAGATCCCCAAGCCCTACTGAATCACTATCTCAAGGGGTGGGACCTACAATTTGCCAGTTAACCGGCTCCCTGCGAGATCCAAAGCACACTAATGTTTAAGAACCCTGCCACGAGGGACAATGCAATAGTCAACCAAGACAGTAAGATCCATGTCCAGGGGTCATCAGAAGACAGGGTGTGGGGCTCTGCTGTGAACACCAAGGAAACCTCCCACTCTGGTGGGACTTCCCACCACCACGCCCAGTGAGGAAGATGAGGAGCAATGGCTACCGAACCTCTCTCACCACATGATGATGTGTTGATGTGCTGTCATCACCATCAATGAAAATGATATGACTAAGTCCATAAGTAATGTTTGGTTCACCTATTCTCCTCTCTAATCCTCTGAGAAATGACTGATCTTTGTAAATACTGCATGTTGATTTCTTGTCATTGCATCGTTAAGTGGAGGCCATCCAACCCATGCTCTACAGTTTTCATCTGATTACAGATGAGAACGGGCTTCTCTTCCAACTGGATGGCTCCAGTTCTATACATGAAACCTTGACCTTTAGAAGCACCACTGACGGCTACTTGAATTTATACCTCCCTGTTTCCAGTCCATGATGAATTTTTGAGAAAGAGCTCTTTTTTCACAGCCAAAAACAATGGCAGGCTGCAGATGTGGAAGTCCTAGCTGGGAAACATGAAATCTTTTGATATCCCAAAAGCACACACCTTGAAGGAGAAACTTTACCCATGACTAACTAGAGTCATTCTTAACAGAAAATTATGGAGAGGATTAACATGCTTCATCCCTTTCTCTCAGCTTCCCGATTAGGACCTTCTAGAGTTACATAAATCACTTCTTGCTCTAGCTAGTCTGACTCCAAGCATCCACACACACTTTGTTGCCTGGGCATTTTTCAGCCTGGCCAGTAAAAACTCCCAAGTCATCCTGGAACTTTCGGAGATGACCGAGATGCAGGAAAAAAACATGGTAGCCTTTAACAAACTACAACTGGGGACAACCAGGGGGAGGATTTTGGAAGGCTGGGGGTGAAGAGGTGGCCTGACCATAATTAGGGGCAAGTCCTGCCAGCAAAATCATGCCAATTTTAAGACAGGGATGGTGGTTTTCCCAGGCAGAAGCTGGGTGCCAGGACTCATTCCATAGACGCCATCCTCTCTCCTCTCCTCAAAATGAACATTGCCAGGAACAGGAAGGGCACAGGCGTGGTTCTGGAAAGATCTCAGTTCCAGTTCCAGCTCATCATTTGTGCCTATTTCCTCATCTGTCAAACAAAGATATCCCAGGACCCTGCCTATCTCAGAAGCACCATGAAGATAAAGTAAGATCATGGACAAAGGACTCTGAAAAGCAGTTTAAAAGTTGTATGTGTGCTACATGCCGGGCACTATGCTAAAGGCCATACACGTTTTAACTAAATTCTTGCAGCAATCCTCTAAGGGAAGTATTATTTCCACTTTGCAAAGGAGAACACCAAGATTTATTGGTATTGTTAATATTTGCTGGAAGTTTAAAAAACCAAATAAGTCTCTGAAAACTAAATGTTCAAAATGAGATACCCTATTGCTAAGGGTCTCTGAGATGAGTCTGTGTGGGTGAGAAGAGGTTACAAAATTAAGTTTGGATTCTCTTCCATGCAACCAGTTAGTAGGGGGTGTGAGGAACATGTGGGATATTCAGGATTCTCTAGCCATGGGCTGAGAGGAGAAGCATGATGCACTAGCAACTTGACGGTGGCTGCTAAATCAGCCAATTTTAGTTCCAGAAATGACTCCTGTTGGGTGTAATCATGCTGGCTTTTACTACCATCGCTGCCACAGGATGCATGAGCCTTTTACTCTGGGTAAGTGGGTTTTTACACACACACACACACACACACACACACGAGCAGAATGTAAAGGGGCAGAAGAGTGTGCGTCTGCCCTTGGATGCTTACAGTGATTTCAGGAGATAAGACTTTGGTGCTTACAAATCTAAATAGCTAGTCATGGTATATATGCTGGCTGCCAAGAAAGAAGGGAAATTAATAAATGCTACAGGGGTTTGGACGAATGGAAGGGTTTGTGGAAGAGGTGGGATGTGAGATGAGCAGTGGGAGGTAAGGACGATCAAGGGGCAGGGCTGGGGCATCTCAGGCAGAGGGAACAGGCAGGAATTCACATGCCAAAGTTTCCAGAAAGCAGGCGGCAAGATGGAAGACAGCAGGCTGACAGCCAGCGAGGGAACAAGGAGACACTGACATTTTATTTTGCTGGCCATGAGTGGTGCCTAAAGTCTCAAAATAGGGTCAGAAAAGTGGGCAAGTTCTTTTGGTTTATTTGTAAAACTCCTTCCCCATGTGATTTATTTCAAATAAAAATCTAATTGGCTATCCTACTCTAATCCATTGCTTCAGTTACTATCCAAAGTAGTATTTAAGGGAAATCCACTTACATATTCATCCTTACTCACATAGAAGATGCTACATCATTCACAAGTGAGTTGTTTAAATACAGAATGCTCTCCAGGTAGCAACTGATGTATACAGGGCTGTGCAGAACACTCCAGAGACGTTCCCACCAATCATAAAAGGAAACACATAATGAAAAACTGTCTTCACGGAGAAGAAATATTCTGTGGATGACAAAGACTGCAAGGGTATTAGAGTTTATAGCGCAGGAATACAGGGACTACCCCATATCACACAGGGCTGGGAGAAAGAAATGGTAGGTTAGGAGGGGGAAAAGGGCGAAGTTGTTTACACGGACAATTCCTTTTTGTTAGGACATAATTAGATTTTGCTACAGGAAAGTGTTACAATAGCAGCAATCCTAGGAGACATTAATTTCAGAGACCCTAAAGGTATCAGCTTTAGATCTTATGCACCCCCAAATCACACCTGAAAGATGCAATAGCTGTTCAGAAGTAACAGCAAGAGGGAGAAGGGACAGGACTTCAGAATCCCCAGGGTGGGGGCCATGGTGGAAAGACACATGATTTTGATAATTTTGTCTTCTGTCCTTTCAGTCTCTCCCTCTCTGTAACCCCCGCTACCAAGTGGGTATTTGGGATCGCTCCACTGCTTAAGGTATTCTGGGAGGACAGGAAAGACTTATACTTAACTAGGGAATCAGGAAAGCACTCCAGAGTGCCTCAGGTGGGTTTCAAGGACACAGGCATTAGACAGGAGGTTCATGTCTGTTGTATGGAAGACAATATACACTTGTTTTTCAATGAGTCTGCTGTCTTTTTGAGTGTATCCATATCTGGAAGGTTCTCCAGTGCTGTCTTCCCCATGTTTAAGGTGGATGCCTAGAATATTGCCCATGATCTTAGACTATGGAGACAGCAGTAAGGACATTGCACTCCCAGGATGTGAGGACCTCAGGGAGTGATCAGCTCAGTCACCCAGCAGTTTTGCAAGTGAGACTTTTCATCCCTCCCTGATGGGAAATAGCTTAACTTTCTAATGGGTTTACAGAATCTTCTAGCCATGTTTTGCGGGTGGGTTTTCCTCCTTGCATCACAGAGAGGGTATTTAGAAGAAAGGACAGTGTGGGAAACATTTACTCATATACACAGCTTGGGAAGGGGGTCATTATTCATGGAGTCTTCTGTTAGGAGGACCCCAGCAAATGCCCTCCAAACATCATTTCCTCCTCCACTTACATTTCAAAAAAAGCTGCAGGAGTCTGACATTTTCTTAGTTTCCTTTTCCTGACTCCCTCTGTACAGGATGATGTAGTTGTTTACTTTAAGGCTCAGGAGTCAGCCAGCATTGTATGAAAAGCTTTCCCACACACACATACACACAAAAAAACTCATAAGACGACAAACCCCTTTCCCTGATGTTTAAGCAATTAGCAATACATGAACAGGCTTGCTCTCGCTCTTGGTCTAGGACCTGCTCTTTCTTTCTGTTACAGGAGCCACTCACCCTGGAATTGATGGATACAGGGAGGCCTTTTCATTTCACAAGGGGTGGTGTTAGTGGGGGCACTGAACAAACAGGATCCTCATTGGTCCCACCTCCAGGCCACTTTTGTGACTCCCCCTGCTGTTTACCCCTGTGTGATATGAAATTCCAAACCTTAGTGTGCTTATCCATAAAAAATAGGGGAAGAAAAAATTGTCAGAGGTGTGGAAAAGATGAAACCACACTGTAAAGTTAACATATTATCTGAGACAGCACTGTGGAATGATGAACGCCAGGACAATGGAACAGAAACTGCCCTGGCGCAAATCCCAATACTACTACTTCTTAGCTATGTGATATTGGAAAAGTCATTCTACATCCCTGTGTCTCTGAGGGCTGTTGCAAAGATTAAGTTAGTCAAAATATGTAAAGAGCTTTAAAAAATGACAGTTATGTAGTAAGCGCCATAAGAACATTAGCTAAGTTCACAGTAACAAAGACATGGACTCAATCTAAACACCCATCAACGACAGACTGGATAAAGAAAATGTGGTACATACACCCCGTGGAATACTATGCAGCCACAAAAAAGCACAAGATCATGTCCTTTACAGGGACATGGATAGAGCTGGAAGCCATTATCCTCAGCAAACTAATGCAGGAACCAAATACCAATGTTCTCACTTATAAGTGGGAGCTAACTGATGAGCACACATGGACACAGAGAGGGGAACAACACACACTAGGGCCTATTGGAGTGGGGAGGAGGGAGAGGACCAGCAAAAATATCTAATGAATACCCAAGCTTAATACCTGGGTGATGAAATAATCTGTACAATGAACCCCCATGACACAGGTTTACCTATGTAACAAACCTGCACATATACCCCGAACTTAAAAGTTTTTTTAAAAAAGAGCACCAGCTATTATCATTCTTGGCTTATAGAAAACACTCTATAAATGTTATTAGCTACATTTACATATGTGATGGCAGCAGGGAAAGCTGTTATTTTCAACCAGTGGTGGCAGTCGGGGAGGGCGGCACAGCCAGGGCCATGCCCACAGAATACGCCAGGATCTAGCAAGAACACCTCCACCTACAGTTTAAAAGGCTTAATTTATAACATCACTTTATAGGTGAAAATGGGAAGATAACTATAATTTTCGTAATACAAATTGCCAAATGAAATGTCTGACATCTTCTTAGTTATAAAACATGATTTAAAAACATGTTGCAGAACACCAAAGTTGTGGCAGTGAGGGAAGATTCCTCCCCTACTCAGAGCTGCGTGCTGAAAGTGTGAGGCTGGGCTAGGTTACTCTTTAAGAATCCTGGCCTTCAAGAGGGAGGTCCCAGGGTAGGTGGGGGGCGGGCCAGCAGTTCTGTGGATAACCCCTGGTCTTCAGCCCCGTCTTGGCCTTGGTCTTGGGAAGAGGATAGGGACTATGCTTCATTCTTCCAGCTAAATAGACCACGTGATCAGTCACCACACTTCCTGTCCTTGAGACAGACCACACCGCCAAAACAACAGGAAAATCGAAACTTTCATGGCAAAAGAGTGATGTGCAGAGGTAGTGCTCAAGCTCAGTTTATATTAAAGTTAGAATTTTTGGAGAGCATGTCATCATTTAAAATGCTAATGTCTACAATAGTTTGGATGCTTTCACATTCTTGTTCCCCTTCTCTGCTTTATTGTAAAATATACCTACAAGTGAATATGTAAAATATGCATATGTATTTTAAAGATCAAATAAGAAACACTTTTAGTTGTGACATCCCTTGACAGATAGAACTTGGTTGCTGGACATAGAGACCCCTTTAGCCCTCTTTAATTGCAACTCCTCTCCCCATCCTCATTCAGTCTCCCATTTGGACTTCCCTGGTAATCACCATCTTGTTTTTCTATTTTTTTTCTTTTGAGATAGGGTCTCACTGTGTTGCCCAGGCTGAAGTATAAGTGATATGATCATGGCTCACTGCAGCCTCAACCTCCTGGGCTCAAGCAATCCTCCTACCTACCTCAGCATCCTGAACAGCTGGGACTACAGGTATGTGCCACCATCCCTGGCTAATTTTTTTATTTATTTTTGAGACAGGGTCTTGTTCTGTTGCTCACGCCTAAGTGCAGTGGTGTGATTATGACTCATTGCAGCCATGACTTCCTGGGCTCAAGTGATCCTCTCACCTCAGCCTCCAGAGTAGCTGGGACAACAGGCACACACCACCATGCCAGGCTAATTTAAAAAAATTTTTTTCTAGAGACAGGGTCTCACTATGTTCCCAGGGCTCAAGCAATCCTCCTGCCTTGGCCTCCCAATGTGCTGAGATTACAGACATGAACCACCACACCTGGCCCCTTGTTTTTCTTTAGTTTCATCACCCATATGTTTCCTCCTAAATAATATATTGTTTAGTCTGGCCTGTTTGGGGGTTTTATATAAATGGAAACATGCTGCATGTATATTTCTGGGACTTGCTTCTTTCATTCTATAGTCAGCTGTATCTCTGTTCTTAAGGGGTCTCATTTTCTCTCTTAAAAATGCCCTTCAAAAACATTCCTCAAACATGCTCCTTAAAAATATCATGACACAGCAAATCGACCAATTCATTGTGTTCTCTTGGATACAAGTTGTCAGCCGCATTTAGGTAAGCTGTGCCCAGTTCCTCACCTTTTCAATCCAAATATTTCCTCACATCAGAGTGAGACTTTTGGTAGAGTTAAAGATCAAAGAAATGCATTCAAACCTTCCACATGATACCATCTTCCAAAAAGGTAACATTTCCATGTACTATATTCTTAATATTTCTGCACAGTCTTCTATGCCTCTCTCTAGTTTTTTCTAACTGCCCATACTCCTGATTCTTGTCTTCCCTACCCATGAAGTCTAAAATGTTCCATTTTATGGAATTGAGATTTTAGGTCTTACATCTTTACTTTAACCTTTGAATCATCTGCATAGCTTTTATACCCTCTAACGTCGTATACTCTCCCCATAAATGCCTACGTGCTTGGAATGGGCTTTTTACTCCATAATCCTGCAGACTGTTAGTAGCATTTCCCACAGAGGAGAAAGAGACATTGCAATGTCTGCATTTCATGCTAAACAGTGTCTTCAAGATTTGGGAATTAACAATTAGCTCAAAGAGCTAAACAGAATCCATCCTTCCTGGGATACAGGTGCACAAGAATCACATCTACAATCGTTTTCAGCTTTCCAAAGGCCCCAGTTTGCTTCTGCCTATGGCATCTACCAGGTACTGACTTCCAATGTGTTTATCCAGTGCCCAGGACACAGGCTCACTTTGGTTCCCATAGCAGTGGGCCAGTTTGTCCCCCAAGAGATTAATGTGGTTTAAAGCAGCAGAAATCAACACTGGCCAGGAAGCTAAATGGATGTGAACTACACAAACATCCAGATCTGCCTTGGACAGGGTTTGTTCCTTTTCACACAATAACAACCTGACAGAGCCAATCTCCTTGAATCAGATGGGACCTCACCACTGTGTTCCTGTGGGGTAGGTGGAACCCAAGGTTCGTATTCCTGTGACAAAGTCCCTTATCAGACAGCAAGAGATAGACCGAGTGAGAGCGAGCAAGTGGGGGGGGGGTGCACATGAACATGTATGTGACCCGGAAGGAGTACTTTAATGCTTGTGCCTCCATTTCCTCCAATTTATAAGAGTATACCTATTAGTCAGCACACTCATCTCTTCCTCTCATTTTCATTCTCTGGTTCCCCTATTAGCCTAACCGCCTTAAGTAGACCAGCAGTTCTTTGAACAAGGATTGTCTTTTTCTATCCCTGGAATATCTGATATTAACTTGAAGACATACCATACCAGGTATTAAAAAATTACTGCTGGGCATGGTGGCTCATGCCTGTAATCCCAGCACTTTGGGAGGCCAAGGCGGGCAGATCACAAGGTCAAGAGATCGAAATCATCCTGGCCAACATGGTGAAACCCTGTCTCTACTAAAAATACAAAAATTGGCTGGGCATAGTGGCACACGCCTGTAGTCCCAGCTACTTGGGAGGCTAAGAAAGAAGAATCACTTGAACCTGGGAAGCAGAGGTTGCAGTGAACCAAGATTGCGCCACTGCACTCCAGCCTGACAACAGAATGACCCTCCATCTAAAAAAATAAAAATAAAAATACTGGTTGTCTAATGTATACCAAGGCAGAACACTTCGACCCTGGCTGGTGGCGTGTGTTCCAGGGTCTCACCTTCCCTGGTACTGCTCCTGCACAGCTGTTTTTTTTTTTTAACATTCCAGGGTTCAGTTACTCTGCCTAGTACCACTGCACCTCAGCCACCCCGTCTGGCAATCCAAATGGATCTTGCCAAACCAGGGAGTTCTCTTGTGAATTCTTTTGCAAATGTTTTACAATAGGAGCTAGCTTTTGTAAAGTCTACAATCACACCTACATTTGTTTTTTTAAGGTCAGATTTTTAAGCTTTCTTGAGCCTACTTACACTTTGTGAAGTTTGTTTAATCTCTGAGTTATGTACATCAAAAGATAACTTCCTAGATCTTTAAGAAGCTCTCCCAAGGGAATAAAACTCTGGGCAAATTAGAAGGTGGAAGTATTTCAGATTCTTGGCGACGTGTTTCATTTGGTTGTGCTGGTATGTTTTCAGTGTTAACACTGGTGAATCTAAAAAGCTTTCATTAACTGGGGTTTGATAAAGGAGGTTGGATTTAAACTCTTACCTGAAAAAGAAAAAAAAATAACAAAAAAGTATGAGGATAGGATGGATAAACAGTGAAAGAAACACTGAGAACAAAAGTCATTTTCCCCAATAACTCTTATCCTTGGACACTTTACTGGACCTTCCAGCCTCCTTTTGAGGACCAGGGAAGGCCACAAGCTTCTCAGATCCAAATCTGTTGGAGCCAGCAGGCTCAGCTCTAAGAGCCAGAGCCACGTAATAAGCTTAGCTTCCTAGCAACCTGCACTCAAGTGTTCCTGATAAAATGGATTACATACTGCTAATGAACCCCAAGTGAATATCACACTGACCCAACAAAGGAGTTAATTTGTACCTCCTGCCATACTAAGGGGGCAGACAGAGAATTCTTTTTGCCCGTGATCCTTCCTGGCATTCTCGCTGGAACGTCACGGTAAAAACAAAATGCTCTGATGAGGTCAAAAGTGGAGGCTTCAATTTCCTATTGCCTCTGCAAAAAAAAGTCCTCATAACAGGAAGCAGAGGGTCTGTTTTTCCATCAGTTACTTTCCCAATACAACTCAGATTGCCTAGAATACCACCTCTAAAGAATTACGCCAGGGTGCCCTGGGCAACACATGTAAGTAGTCCAGTCACCCCACTATAAATCAACCAACTGCCATTTTATTTACACGCTGGTCTCACGGGAGCTTGGTTTATCAATCCTCAGGAGCCTAATCTCCTAACAGAAGCTAGCTAACTAGGTTTGAATCCAGGCTCTGTCACTTCCAGCTGAATGACCCTTCTTTGGAATAACAGTCCTACCTTATAGGGTTGATGTGATGATTAAATTACTTAATACATGTAAAATGCTCAAAGTTGAACCTGGCATATAATGAACACTATAGAAGTTCCTGGCATTTTTGTTATTGAGCCAAGGATGATCCTGAAATTGAAGGTGGTGACTGGCCCACCCAGACGGCCCCTCTCTCAGGGTACACCAGCAGCCTCCAAAGATAAACCACAGCCAGTGGGGGGCACAGTTCCGTCCAAGTTATTCGTCACTGGAGCTGGTAACCTCCTCTTCCCACATTTGGAAGCCAGCCCCAATTTGTGACCTCCTCTTCAGTGACAGGAAGGAGACAAAGGGCCCAGCAGGAATTCACTGGAATCTTGTGGCCAGCTCTAGTTCAAGCTGTGGGTCAAGCAGTCAGAAAGAAGGGCTATCAAACTCCTGAGGACACATAGCCAAAGATGTGATCCTCACATTAAGCAGCTATAGTTCTAAACTCATAAACAGATTACATAATTAAGAAACAAAATGCTACCACAAAGCATTCATCTTCTAGCTGGCATAACTTCTGAGAAAAGGGGTGGCTATCAGTCATTTCTTGCTTGATGCCCTCCTGATCAGGCGCCTGTGAGATGACTAGACAGGTTACAGGGTTGGCCCATAGCTGTTTTTAAAGACAACACAGGCCCAGATTAGGGGATAGGTAATACATATTTTCTCTTTATGAAGCAAGTTTGCCAGGGGTCAAATCTACCAACAATGGTAGACGCAAGTAGTCTCAATTCTGTTTCACAAACAGTTGGCCAATTGGCCAGAATAAACTATCATTCTAGGCAAAGAGAAACATGACAAAGCTCCAGGTCAGCTTGGAATCTATCTATAAGGATGATACTGACTCAGCAAACTGACACAAGAACGGAAAATCAAACACCAAATATTCTCAGTCATAGGCGTGTGTTGAACAATGAGAACACATGGACACAGGGAGGGGAGCATCACACACTGGGGTTGGTGGAGGGGAATTAGGGGAGGGACAGCGGGGGGTGGGGAGTTGGGGAGGGATAACATGGGGAGAAATGCCAGATATAGGTGATGGGGAGAAAGGCAGCAAACCACATTGCCATGTATGTACCTATGCAACAATC